>JAGFZM010003874.1:0-52183 GCA_017657215.1 Limnothrissa miodon
TGTGTGTGTGTGTGTGTGTGTGTGTGTGTGTGTGTGTGTGTGTGAAAGAGAGAAAGGGGGGAGAGAGAGAGAGACTCTAAGGGGATGTCTTTAGCCACTCTTTCACTCGGTAACCTCTAAGCATCAGGAGCATGTTTCAGTAGCATTAGCATCAGATCATACTGAGCTGAACCACATTTCACATTTAGACATCCCCATCACTGCTAGAGTACCTTATAGCATGGTTCACTTCTACAATGGGTTTGTACAGTTGTATAGATTATTGTATATTGTAAAAAAATGTATATGGCATTTAGGTTGAGGCTTTTTTTTGTATTGTATTATGTTTAAGATAGTACTGCATAGTACCTCAAAAAGACTTGAAATTAGAGTCAGGTTTGAGTCATGACTCTTCATGACTCATGACTATTACTATAGTTTTACATGTAAATCGTTCTTTATTATGCTGTAGTTTTAGATCAATGAACGCTTAGATTAGATTAATGAAAGTGTGTGTCTGTTAACGGTCAGACCAAACAGTGGTGCCTTTGAGTTACTAGGCTGCCTGACCAATCACATGCTGGGCATTGTAGGCTTTTGCAGATACAGTACGTATTTATTTCCCGTTCAGTTGTGTGCACTAAACACTGCCCCATTCTGCTGTTTTATTAACCAACAACCATGTAAAACAGCATTCCTTTTTGTGTTACCTATAAACAATTGAACGGGGGTTATAGAGGTGCTTCATCTGTGTGGAAGTTATTACTTTGTGGCAGTCAATGTATTCCATCATCATCATCACTTGGCACTTGGGCCGGATCTGGCCCAGTTCTTTTTCATTCTCTGCCCTTGGTGGCGTTTAATTGTGGCTGCTGCTGATCTGAAACGAAGAGTAGTGCAATGGTCTGGCGTAGTGGTGACAGTGCTTACTACAGTACAACAACTGTAGTGTGCCGACCTGAGAGAACAGTCTCAATAGTCACCGTCCCTTCAGGCTGTTGGCCTGTGCTGTAATGTGCTGGAAATAAAGGGTATTGTTTGCAGTGAATAGGTTTCACTGATCCATGTTAGCTATGCTCTCAATAACTAGGGCTATTACCTATGCTACCTCTAACTGTTGTCTATATTGCTAGACTTGGAGCTCCTCCAGCTTAAGGAAGTAAAAGTCCTACCATGGATACTTTTTGTACATACCTGTCTGATATTAAAGGCTCCACAGGTATTTAAAGGAACTGTCACACGTTGGCCGCTGAAACTGAAACCTCAGTGTCTGTATAGGGGCATTTCATGGAGAATGTTAATTTTGGGGCTTTTCAGTCAATGAAAAATGTAGATGTTGGATTAGGGGTGGGGGTTATTTGGAGGTAACAGGCCTGGTGCAATATGTGGCTATTCTCTGCCAGGGGACGGGCTGTCTTGAATCTGTACTAATACTCATTCAGTGGGGGCGGTTATTAATATGGGACTATCTGGTGGCCTTACACGTGGTGTTGGATATGACGTGTGCCATATTATTATTGTTTCTGTGGTTGTCTTTGGAATGAGCCCCATTGTTTATCACTCTCTGGTCTCTGTTCTCCACATGTTTGTTTTTTTTTTTTTTAATTTTAACTGGTGTGAATTGGACTGTCTGCATCAGGCTCTGTGTGTGTGGTGTGTGTGCCTATTTTATGTATGTATGTGTTTGTATGCATCTGTGTTTGTGTGTGTGTGTGTGTGTGTGTGTTTGTTTGTGTGTAAGCATATGTGCTATATGGATATAAGTGCATATATCCCTGTACAGCGTGTTTTGTGTGTGTGTGTGTGTGTGTGTGTGTGTGTTGATATGATATGTCCACGGAGGCTGCCAGTCTCCACTGCTTGCACAGTTGTGTGTCGTCTGCACCCGTCTGCCCGCCTGCCACAGGTAATAGTCCACTCTCTCAGCACCCCAGCATGCCGTGCACCTCCCAGCATGCCATGCACACTGGGCCCATTTCAAAACCTTAATCAACAATATGTACCATCTCTCTTCCATTTTGTCAAAACATGGCATTCAATTTGAGTGTATTATAATAATAAATAGATGAGTCATTGTAAGTTTTTGTAAGAGTGTGTGTGTGTGTCCCACTTGATTTACCTTACGAAATTTCAGAAAACAAGAAAGAACTGAAGGTTTTGGTACAGAGTGCTGGATTGTAAAGGTTTTGAAAAGGTCATGTCATTTGCCTAGCTGCCTGCTTTGACCCAGCTTAACAGGATTCTTTTGCAACTAATTGTGTTTTTTGTTTGTTTCACTCATTAGAGGAATTAACAAATGGTTTCCTTGGCAACTAGCATGGGGCAATAGGATGAATCATTCTTGCATGCTGAGTTTGGTGGCTTCGTAAACATCAGTATTGTGCAGAATGGCTGGTCATATAGAGAGGGACTAGTCTGTAGCAAACTTCATCGTCATAAATTGTTCTATGGTAGTAGCATTTACTCTGTATTTCAATATAGAAAGTGTCAGTATTTTGATATAGAAACCATTTTGTAATTAGGTAGGTAGGCTCCTGTATGGGCATAGTGCATGATTTTATTTACCTCCCTCCCATTCTCTGTCCCTTGTGTTAGTGTGTGTGTGTGTGTGTGTGTGTGTGTGTGTGTGTGTGCATGCATGTGTGTGCGTTTCTATTTTACTGCATGGTCTACTCTGCTTTATCTGTGTTTACGTGTGTGTGTTACTTTTGTACTCCATGGCTTACCTGCTCTTGTGTTTTCCCACAGGTGATGAGACGTGTCTGGACATCTTCAGAGATTTCTCTCAGATGGCTTCCAACAACCCAGAGAAGCTGAAACGGCGCAGTGGCGACATCAAAATCCCCTGAACAGCAGGTGGCAGTGTTTTATCACACATGCCCCCCGTTTGCAGAGAGAGAGAGAGAGAAAGAGACTTCCATGCATACTCAAACAAATATTCTTTCTTACTCAAACAAAAATGTTTAATTCTAATCTACACACACTCACACGCCAATTCTTGTTCACTTATTTTCCATCATCGTCATAAAAATGTGCCTTTTTCACCTCATAAACCGTGACCAACCCTATGTATGAGACCAGTCCAGCTCTATGTTTAATGGGAGCTGGAGATATTTCTTTAAATGTACATTCAGGTTGTTTTTATATGGATTCTAATGCATACGAGTGTGAAAAATAAAGGTGTGATTGATAAAATGGTGTTGGTAGTCTGTTAATATTTACCACATAATTAATTCCATGGGATCTGACTAGGGGGAAAAGAAGTTTGTAATATTACCCAAACAATGTTCATCCCCAAATTCTTTTGTATCTTTGGTTTTCTCTCATTTGCAGTGATGCAAAGCGTGTTTATAAGTCAAAGTGTGGTTATGAATAGGAATGGCCTGTCTGGTGTTATTATTGGCGGCTTACTGTATTCTAGAGCATGGAATTGGAGCAAAGGTGAGCGATTTGGCTAGCCTGCCCAACGAGCAGCAATTCAAATTCTATCAAGTCAGAACAACCTGACCTACTGTACTTCAGACTTGCATGCCCGTGGTGAGACCGTAAACCAGTAGCTTATTGTAGAGGCTCTTGTGCTTTACATAGTCAATCTCAAATAATAAAAAGTTCATTTTTTTTTTTACTTATCTGGCCCACCTTCTAGACGTAGGCATACTGGACAATAGTGATGGGCAGATCGTATCAAGACTTCGAACGAAGCATTTCACGCAAATTTTAGCCGACGCTCCGTATCGAGCCGTGTGTCAAAATGGAGAGATCACGTGACATGATGTTTGAGGCCTCGGTTGCCCAGTGCTTGACGTGCTAGCGCGTTGAATCTAGGTTGATTTTGGCGGGACATGTCGACTATAAAGATGTTCCGTGACGAATAAGCGCTCGTGGGTTTTTGTCCATGGTTGGAGACAGTTTTTCGGAAGTGTTTTTTGCGGTGTATTGCAACTTGTTGTTCATTACTAACAAGACTAACAATGGAGATGAATAAGAACAAAAAGAGGAAGTTTTCGCCGGTTTGGGAGTAGGCTACTTGATCAGATCTCTCCCAATAAGGTGGGTTATGCAATCGTTTTAAAGACTAGACGGCGTTATTTAACATGTAAAGATATTATCAGTAGCTTAATGTCGTCATATGTTAGATTTACTTATACAATATAGCCTATCCATAGGTGAAATGTCAAATTTGTGCAAAAGTGATATCTTATAGCAACAACACATCATCCATGTTGAGGCATCCCGTGCATATGGCAGAAGTGATTCTGATGGAAGGTGTGTAAACAGTTACTGTTATTAAATTATTTACTAACTGCTATTAAATCTTAGTAAGTTTGTTTGTTCCCTTGGCTTTAGCTTCCAGGAAACAAGAACTGGATCAGGCATTGCTTGACATGATTTTGTCACTTAACCTCTCCAGTTACAAAAACACCTCTTCACTGCTCCCCATTTATGTTACAAAAGCACTTTATCACATTTGTACATTTATCACAATAATTTCACCCCCCAATTATAATTTAAATATATAGTAATTATTAATAATTATATAATTATGATTTATTATTACCAGTATAGAGATGTACCACAATTGGGAAAGTGCCTGAAACTTCCTTAAATAAGCATGGTACAATTTTTTCCTGTTATATTTATTCACCAGTAGATAGTAAGCATTTCAATTTTAAGTGAGGCCTCATGAAATGAACCTTTTTGCGACACATTTTGGTGAAAAGCTTCAAAGCTTCAACAAAGCCTCATCTTGCCATCACTACTGGACAAGCATCATCAGAAAAGTGCAGTACCAAGTGAGGGCACAGACAGAAGAAGCATGAGAAGTGACTGAGAGAAAAGCCAGAGGAGTTGTGGCAAGGGGAGCAGTACACAGCAGTGGTCCCTGGGGTGACATTGGGTCCTGTGGCTCCCAAATTGAGCATAAGAGAATATCTGAGACCTCCATACAAAAGAGTGCAGTCCTAGAAATATGGCAGAGACATTTAGAACCCTAAAGCTCCCAGGACTCAGGTAGAGGACCAGGGGCCTCATTTATAAAGCCCTTTACGCAACAAAAAGTTGCGTGAAGCAGGGTAACATTTGCGGTCGCAACATGTCTCGCAAAAGTCGGGATTTACAAACATTTTCCATGCGCTAAAAAGTTCGCAGGTTTCCGCAATCTTTTGACCACACGTGTTATCTTGCGTAACGCTCCCGCAAAGCTTTCTTGACTAGCAACCTATAGGACTCGGTTCTAGACTGTGTTTTAGTGACCTCCAATGGTAAAATAAAATATCACATTGATAAAGTAGCCGGATGGACAGCGCAGAGGCTGCATGTGAGCACTTTAAAATGTAATGCAGTATTCGTAACATGCCTATAAGAGAAATATGCAACAAATTCTATATTCATAGTAAGTGCTTGGTTCTTGGCGCTGATCTTACTTTGTTGACAACATCAGTTGTACGCTGCCACTCACTTGTTATTTCAATTTGATATTACTTTTTATGGCCTTCAAACAAGATTTAGTGAAGATCTTCGGAGGTTGGTCTCGCATTTCCTGAATCGTGTTTTGTTTTCACATTTACCGTGTCATGATTGGCTATGGAAGGCACCTTTAGAAGTTACCATATTCATTGAGTGATTAACATGGACCTTATTGGGTAAAATATGGGACGACCTTGGAAGGAGAATGAGGCTCGTGCACAACGTATAAGGTAACGCAAGTCCGTATTTATAACGAGAAAAGTGTGTACATGTTTGCGCCGCAAGGTTTTATAAATCAGTTTTATTTTTGCGTATACGAAAATTCTAACTTTTTGTGCACAAAATCTTTCAGAGTGAAATCTCCGCAAACTTTTATAAATGATGCCCCAGAACACAGTATGAGTATGAGTGACTGCCCACGAGGGCAAGAAGGGAATTTTTAAAATGTTTTGTAATCATGTTGTGGATGTGACTCAACATGAGCAAAAATGTGCCATTTTATCTTGTAACAAGCTGAATAGCCTACTGCAAATCCTAAAATGTCATGTCATTCACACAGTTAAAATATGTGGCTTTTAACACAGCAATATGAATGTGAAATTAAAAAAGAACATGCTGTATTTATACAGTTTATAAGTATTTATTTTGTATTCAAGTATTAACAGGAAATTGATTGAAAGAGTATGACATTTACATTTAAAACAATCTAAATAACTGAATTGATCTGCTTACAAACCTTGCCAAAAGCATAGTAAAAGTAAAAAAGTAAAAAATAACTGGAGTCAGGTTAGTATCACTCACATGATCAGAGTTACATGATATGCCAAGATGGGTAGAGGATCACCAATTCCCACAATGTTGCTCAGAAAGATAGTGGAGCAATATCAGAAAGGTGTTACCCAGCAAAAATTGCAAAGACTTTGCAGTTATCATCATCAACTGTGCATAACATCATCTGAAGATTCAGAGAATCTGGAACAATCTCTGTGCGTAAGGGTCAAGGCCATAAAACCATACTGGATGCCCGTGATCTTCGGGCCCTTAAACGACACTGCACCACAAACAGGAATGCTACTCTAAAGGAAATCACAGAATGGGCTCAGGAATACTTCCAGAAACCATTGTCAGTGAACACAATCCACCGTGCCATCCGCCGTTGCCAGCTGAAACTCTTCAGTGCAAAGAAGCAGCCATTTCTAAGCAAGATCTACAAGCTCAGGTGTTTTCACTGGGCCAGGGATCATTTAAAATTGAGTGTGGCAAAATGGAAGACTGTTCTGTGGTCAGACAAGTCACGATTCAAAGTTCTTTTTAGAAATCTGGGATGCCATTTCATCCGGACCAAAGAGGACAAGGACAACCCAAGTTGTTATCAACGCTCAGTTCAGAAGCCTGCATCTCTGATGGTATGTGGTTGCATGAGTGCGTGTGGCATGGGCAGCTTGCCTGTCTGGAAAGGCACCATCAATGCAGAAAAATATATTCAGGTTCTAGAACAACATATGCTCCCATCCTGACGTCATCTCTTTCAGGGAAGAACCTAGCCTGGCTTGCGCGACAAAACTCATGGGAGCTTAATCTGGCCATCCTACATTACTAAACGTCTTCTGGGAGGCAGGCTTAACCTGTGTCCATCAGATGCCTCTGTATACTACTTGACGAATCTACAACCAATCAGACCTCTCATTCCGATGACATATGCGTAAGCTCGTTTCTCATTGGTGCCCACAGATTTCGGGGAAAATAATTCCTCTAAAACTGCAGCCTGGCCAGACTGACTTGCTCGCGAAATTGAATGTAGCGTCACAGGAAGTATGGGCGGGCCCAGGCAAGGAAGACCCTGCATTTTTCAACAAGATAATGCCAGACCACATTCTGCATCAATCACAACATCATGGCTGCGTAGGAGAAGGATCCGGGTACTGAAATGGCCAGTCTGCAGTCTACATCTTTCACCTATAGAGAACATTTGGCGCATCATAAAGAGGAAGGTGCGACAAAAAAGACCCAAGACGATTGAACAGTTAGAGGCCTGTATTAGACAAGAATGGGAGAGCATTCCTATTCTAAACTTGAGAAACTGGCTTCCTCGGTCCCCAGACGTCTGTTAAGTGTTGTAAGAAGAAGGGCACACAGTTTGGGATTTGTTGACGCCATGAAATTTTGAATCAACATATTTTTCCCTTAAAATTATAAATTTTCTCAGTTTAAACTTTTGTTCCGTGATTTTATGTTCTATTCTGAATAAAATATTATAAGTTGACACCTCCACATCATTGCATTCAGTTTTTATTCACGATTTGTATAGTGTCCCAACTTTTTTTGGAATCCGTTTTGTATTAGTTTACACCTAACACTGCCAACAGTTTATGAAAGGGTGCGTGTGTTAAAGGCAAAGTCCAGTGTCCTAAAACTCAAGTCATGGGGCTGAATCTTAATGGGCTGAATATCCTGAGCCTTAAACCCTAAAAGACCTAATGGACATAAGCAAGCCAATCGTGAAGTAGATTCATGGCAGTTAATGGCACAACGGTAGCAGGTGGGATTTCTGGGGCCACTTGCTAGCTAAGATCCTTAACCACTACTCTACCACTGTCCATATTGAGTGAAATAGTCTTACGTTCTTGACCACATAAAAGCATTCTATTGTTAAAAAACAAACCTATTTCCCCATTTGAGAAAGTGGGGTTGTGCCTTTCTGACCATTTAACAGCTGTTGACATATGTTGATGTATGGCATGGGGCATTGGTCAATAAACAGGGCCTCATTGTGACCATAAGAAGAGAGGGAAGAGAAGGAGAAGAGAAAATTAGACATGAGGGGTTGAAAAGATGTCAAGTATGTGTGTGTGTGTGTCTATGACTAGGAAAACATCCTGGTAAAAAATTTAGGTATCCAAAAAGCATACATTACAGTTGAACAGAGGAAGTATTTAGTACCCTTTAGTAGAATTTATTTTTCAGTATAATAATAAGAAACAAAGACAGAAATTACATGACCAGCTCTGCAGAGGTAGATCACCTGTAGAGAATCACTGTGAATATATGTGAGAAAAAAGGTTTAGGTCCACCAGCAAAAAGGTGTCAGGGGGAGGGGAAAAAACAGGACCCGTTCTGGGGTGTGTTAGTGTTGATTGCCACCCTGTTAATTTTTGACAAAGTTAAGAGAAACAAATTGCATTCTAAATAGTTTCACAGAACTTTCACAGAAAGGTCAACCTTTTTCCATCATGTCCACCACTCTCATGTCAACTTTCTTTGACGTGTATGATGACGTCTGCCTGCAAAATGTTAGCCTAGAAATTAGCTGGTACGTCTAGAAACGAGCCATAGGGTTTTGTATCTCTTCTTCATCAGACCAATCACATTGCTCTGTCCTTTACAGTCACCTACCCAGTGCTAGCTTATCATTGAGCAAAGGCAGTTCAAAAAGCAACCACTGATTCTGCCCCTTGGATTGATCCTAGTCGATCTTAATGGTTAGACTACATATTTTTGATGATGACATAGCAAATTGTTTGTTATTTTTGGCTGTAAAACTGTGGAAAAAAGTGTAAATAATATTTCAGTTATTTACACCATGCAAATACAATGACTTTCTATTCAGCATTATGAATGGGACAAAAGGTCCATTTTTTATTGCCTTGCCCAGGTATGATTATGGCACCATTTTAGTCTTGCTTCATCTACCATGGCTGGTGTTCTTGCTTGTTGATTATCAGACTTCTCTGGTGATTGTAAGTGTTCAGCAGAGTCTCTTTCTCTACAACTTTTAGCTGAAGAAACAAAAACCCAAAACACCTCAGCACACACTCAATGGTAAGGGAGAGACACTGACAGAGAAGAACGTGCCGTGGTAGTCGGTGAAGGTGAACATGGACAGGAATCTCAGTGTCCCGTCGTCATCCAATAAACAGTGTGCATCACGTCTTAAGCACATAAAAACATTATCTGTTCAGTGACTTTTCTGTTCATTATCTGTTCAGTGACTTTGGGTACCACGGTTCAGACCCAGAGGACTTGGGAGAAAGAGAGAGAGACACTGCCAAGACACGGCAGCGAAATCTCCACAAGTCTAGAGAAGGCCGATGAGGAAACAAGGCACTTTGTGTGTTTGTGATTGGCTTGTGAAAAATCATTCAGTGCAACACACTCAGTCTCTAGAACTGGCAGTACAGCAATGAAAACCACTCTTGATTTGTAAAGAGGATAAGGCATAAATATTAAGAACATGCAAAGTTTGGAACAAGTCAGGCTCCAGGCTGATACAAAGTTACAAAAGCTTGCAACCATTCATGAGTTCAGACCCACAGACCCCCATGAGCATAACCTGATGCTGGTAGGCCACTGCTGTGTTGATGTGGAGCTGGTGGAAAGCTTGTGCAAGGACACGTGCTGCAATGTTATTACAGGAGTTGTACATCAGGTCCCCTGGAGGTTTTTTTTTTTTTTGGTCTACTTGTGGATAGTGATCCCCCCTAGACGACCCAGATGCCTCACTCCACCCAGAAAAGGTGTGTGTGTGTGTGTGTATGTGTAAAGCAGAGTGTTTACTGTATGTATGTGTCCAGTGTATAAGAGGCCATAGCTTAACGTACTATACATTTTTTTTGAAGCCACCATACGAGTAGATCAACTTATGTGAACTGTATGGGATAACCGTTTGACTGCTGCTTGATGGCCGACCTATTTTTTGTTCAGACTCCTTCTGACACCCAGAATAACACAGTGGGCAGTATTTGGCTGGTTTATTTTGTCCTCTTGTCTGCCGTACATGTGAAAAAGCTCTCTTTCAGCACTATGCAGCAGTGACGAGCAGCTGTACTGTAGCTGCGTCTCCTTCTGCTGTTTAACCTCACGACCAAATGATGGAAACAAACAAACAAGCAAAATAACAAACAAAAATGCATTTTAAAAAAGCAGAAGGAACACTAACTCAAGTTGCCCTCGTCAATGTTGGTCCAATCAACCGATATGCAATCTGCCGGAGTCTAATTCCCTCTGCCTAGGGTTCCTCGCCGGTCCCAGCTGCGGACGGAGTTACGAGTTTTTCTGTGAGTGGGCCGAGGTTCTGCTTGTCCGCACAGGAGTCGTGACTGGGCTCCTTCGGCGGGAGAGCTACATCAGCGTCAACAGAGAACTTCGGTGTGGTGCAGGAACAGAAACCAGGGAGGGTGGCCGTCGTGGCAGAGCCCAGCAGTAGGAAGCACCCGGCAACTGCGAAGGAGGCCGAGTAGGAACCTGTGGTGTCCTTCAACCAGCCTACAGGGGAGAGATGAGTACTCAAAATCAGCTAAAAAAGGTATACAAGGTTTTAAAGCTCTATACTGAATTATAAAGTATAGTTGAACATAAGGAAGGGGGTGAAGCTGCAAAGTCTAAACGTATAGACACACACAAACAGACCCTCTCATGGATACAAACACATCCTGAGATGCCATACATCACAATGAGCACACCCTGACTGAAAGCAAATAAAACGTAGAGGAATTAAAGTCTAACATAAAGGTTAACATAAAGGCTAAGCGAATACTAAGACGATACATGAAAAAGATGGCTTCTTCAATGGCACCATGGGCTGTGGGGAGATCTGTTTTTAAAACATAGAGCAAAACTATACTTTAACGTTTAATCTCCCCGGGTTTCATTATAGAGTTTATAAGGACCAGGGCCTTCATTTATCAACAGTGGATAGAAAACATTCTGAATTCTGCTGTACCGGTCAAATTAGAATGTTTGCAATAATATGGAATGCACAGCCTGGACATACGCAAATCAATACACAATAATAAGTCAGACACTTTCCAAATCTATGCTCGCGCACACTCAGGTTAATCTGCATTCTCAAACACTGCTAATTCTGCATATATGGTTTAAGTCACCTCTCGAACATAGGTGTATTTTTAAACATGAGGAAATAAATCATGCTCACTGAAAATTGCTCAAATATCATAATCATTTTACTTGGTAAATGTCAATAAACTGACACAAGGGAGATGTAAAAGGTAGCTTTTTTACATGCAGTGAGAATTGCAGTAGTTTTTACTTTGGTAATTGACCACTTCATGCTTAAGGGCGGTCATACCGGTATGTGTGTGCATATTTGAGCACATTTTTTAGCACAAGTTCACCCATCCATCACCGTGTTCATACACACTGTGCTGAACTGGGCCGGTTGATAAGTGAGGTTCCCCAGGGGCCTTATGCTACCTGTCTGCTTCATGTGTGTTACATTTCATGCGCAACATGAAGGACCCGTCTGCGATGCACGGGCTGCAGACGAAGGTGCAAGAGAGTTAAGGATGATGCACGTCGGGTCTTGCAGATTCGTGCAGGTGCATATACAGTAAGAGAATTGGATGAAAAATTACAGTTAAGAGGGGACATCTGGGCTTTGAAAGACTCAAAGAAACTCAGTAGTAGGAAGGTAGGAAATGAAGGTTTGAATGGAGGCAGAGGTGGAAATCCTTATGGCTTATGCATGCATGCAGCAGAGGAGAAGGAAATGAAAATTTAAAGGCAGACATCATGGCAAAAGACAGTCAATCCAACAACAGACTTTAAGGCTTGCCAGACTAACAGACACGAAGGTTCTGTATTACAGTAGTCAATCATTCATCCCACAGGATTTTGGCTTTCAAAGTTCTGTAAAACATAAAACAACTATCACTAAAAAAGGGTGGGGGGGATTCCATGCAAAGCCTTGATGTATTCCTTCATCTGGGACTCAGAAAGCCATGCCTCAGAGTAGTCCTCAAATAAAACAAAACATACCACTCCTACACTAGCCGCTAACCTCCTTTAGCCCCGAGTCCCTGGTCCCTGACCCCTCCGACCACACCCCCCAGTGACCTCTGATACCCACCTGACAGCGGAGCGCCCAGCAGTCCCCCAATGCTCTCGATGAGCTGCAGCAGCCCAAGGGCGCCCAGCATTCGATTCATCCCTACAATCTCGGGCACCACGGCGAACACCAGCGGCGTCATGGCGCCCGAGCACATCCCCTGCGCCAGGCTGGCCACCAGCAGGCCCGCGTAGCCACCCATGGTGCCTAGGGGCAGCAGCAGCAGGAACAGGCCCAGCAGCATTGTCCACAGGCTCAGCATGTGCACCAGGCGCATGCGGCCCAGGTCCGAGATCCAGCCGGAGAGCACACGGCCGATGATGTCAGTCACGCCGGTGGCCGAGATGACGAACGCCGCCTGGTACTCGGAGAAGCCGGCGTGCCGGCTGTGCGCCACCAGGTGCACGTAGGGCACAAAGTAGCCGGCGTTGAAGAAGGTGATGGCCAGGCTGTAGGTGAGGAAGGGCCGCTGCAGGAGCAGGGGAAGCTCGAAGTAGACCGAGATACGAGAGAGGAGCGCGGAGAAAGAGGAGCGCTCCACGTCCGTCTAAAATAAGGACCGGGGAAATCAACAGTGACAGCCTTAATAACATTTCAACCTCTTATGAGAAACATTTTATTACAATTCAACTTATATTTGGCTAACAGTGGGTGCATTACTGCCTTTGTTTTAATTTAAAACTTTAACTTAAATCCAACACAGAAACGTCCTGGTCTATTCCATTACCATAGGTCTTTTTTCTACCGATAGCATCCTGTCACCTGAAACCACAGGGCTACTGACTGATTTCTCCTTTGACAGTGAGGATACCATGTCAGCCTTTACCTTGTCCACTGCTTTGGCGGCAGTGATGGGTCGGATGAGGGCACCACAGGCCACCATGTTGAGGCTGAGCCCCCCGAGGATGAGCAGAGCCCCGCGCCAGGTGTACACCTCCACCAGCAGCTGGAAGAGCGGCGATAAGGCGAAAGAGGATATGCCCACCCCGGTGAAACCCAGCGCCATCGCCAGCGAGCGTCGCCGCGTGAAGTACTGCATCACCGACGCCACGGTGGGAGTGAAGACAAAGGCCCAGCCTGCACCTGAGGGAGAAAAGAGAGGAAGGGAAAGAGAGAAGACGACAGAGGATGAGGGAGAGGTAGAGAGAGATCAAACTGTTATATACAAGAATTAAAGGCTTTCTATAATCAAACCATCAATACTACTGGAGGAAATAGATTCATGTACTGTATATACCTAACCTCAAAATATATAGATTAATGCCATATGGCATTATATATTGTCCAATTAATAAAGGATAAGTGCTTTTTGTTATTTGTTTTGTATTTGTTTTTTGTTGTCATTAATACTGTTATGTTTTTAATGCTTTAAAGAGAGACATTGTGATTTTATAGATGAATAAACTGCAATGGTTAGAAATACAGTGAGTTGTACGTTAACAAAAACATAAATATCGGTATGCTTGTTGTAAAATATTCCTGGATGAGTCTACATGCATGCGTGTGTGTGTGTGTGAGTGTGTGTGTGTGTGTGTGTACGTACCTGAGATAAGGCCCATAGTGAGGTACAGGTGTGTGAGTGAGGTAGCTTGCGAGGCCAGTATGAAACCTAGTCCCGACAGGAACCCTCCTATCATCACTACAGGACGCGTTCCATACATGTTACACAGTGCGGTGGCAAGAGGACCTAACCAGAAGACACACACACACACACACAGCGAACACAAAAGGATTCACACTCTTACTGCATAAAATTACATAATCCAATGTACAATGTTCTAGATGACAACTGAAACTTACACACAACTTAAAGGTATAGTTTTAAAAAAGTGCTACTCAACGAGTGGTTAGTAGTGCTCATTGATGTTCCAAATCATCACCAAGCAGAGCTCAATCTACCCTCTACTGTCAATGTATAATTGCTTTAACCAACTTTGCTAAATTACACTAAACTTTGTCCTTAAATCTATAGATATATGACATAATTGCTGATTAGATGATGTATCAGGCTAGCAATAATACAGTGATGATAAAAATGCGATTAGCCATAGTAGGGCACAAAGAGCAGCAGTCACTTACTGAAGAGCTGTTGCATGGCCAACCCAATGGAGGTGATCCAGGACACGGCCTGGGCGCTCTCCTCAAAGTACTGCACGAACTCCACGAAGAACACACCCAGGCTGCGGATAAGGCCGTAGACCAGCGCCGAAACCACAAACAATGCCCCCACAACCACCCAACCCCAGCCCCCCTCAGGGGGGTGGGTCACATCCTGTTTCTGGGCCTGAGGCTTCGCCATGGCTGAGAGATACAGAAGAGATAGATAGATAGATAGATAGAGTTCGTGAAAAATATAGAGCGAGTAAGATGAGACAGTTCAAGATTGGAAGCAGACAAGAGCGAGTGTGTCAGAAGTGTGGAAAAAATAGGTGGTTTATATACAGAGAGGAGAGTGAGGAGGTGGGGGGTACAGGGAGAACAGGACAGAACAAGAAAAGAGGAGAGGAGTTTCTTTAACTTAAATTCCAGGTGATATGATAAGTCACCATTTACAGCAAATTTGACTGTGGCTCCAAAAAATGCATAATTGTTGACATGTAGCCTTTTGTTAATGCCTAACTGTTGGCATGCAGCCCTTTATTTAGCTCTTATAAAGCTTTACTGCATATCTGTTGGCACATAGCGTTTTGTAAAAGCCACCATCTAGTTTTTTTTTAATTCTATGTATTTTCACAGTCAAACAAGCCTGCATTCATGGTGCAGTACAAACAAATTCACAAGTAGCTGTGCAAAAGGAACAACTGTGAAAGTGACTATTTAGCGAAGCCAGGCCTAAATGCAGAAATACTTTATCAAACCTGCGTATCATCCAGACGAAGCCGGCGTTTTGGGGGTCTGTAAACGAACATTTTTGAAACCAGGTCCCAGAGTGTAGGTAGAGCTACTTTGCTACTACTACTAGAGTGTAGGTAGAGCTCCTTTGCTACTACTACTTTTAGCTACAATGTTACCCCATCATTAGCTTATTTAAATTTTTTCTTTAATTAATAATTTGAAGTCAAACAAGCCCGCATTCATGTTGTAACACAATCAAATTTACAGTTTGACTACTGGATTAATAATCTGTTGGTAATCTGGAAAGGGAGTTTAATGTTGGATACCTACAGAGTAGGAAAAAGAGGTAATGAGAGGACAATGGTAGCAGGTAATGAAACCCTGACGGGTCATCCTAGGATACCAGAATATCTTTCTTTCACACAGTGTTAGTTAAGAAATTCTTGGGACCTGCTATATCTAAAACGTATAGGCTAAATGTAAATCCATCACTCACTCTATCCCTGTATATCTCATCAGTATACCTATTGTGTACAGAGGCAGTTTAAAAGATAACGGCTAATTACGTTACTTGGATTGCACCTGGTCATTGGTCATAGTCAGAAGATAGATCTTTAAAGTAGTATTCTCTCCTTCTCTTACTGGGATATTATCTGTACCATAATATTGTGCTAATGTGATGGGAGGTTGGCAATGGGCGATTGCATTGCAACCAACAAAGCTGCTTACTTGGTTAGCAACAATGCTTTTGGGAAACGCACCCCTGGTTAGCTGGTTTATGGGTTAAAAACAAACACCAGTTTAGAAGCTTAGAAGAATCTGAGCAACACAAACAGTCTCTTATCAGCTTCTCCTTTCTGATCTGAAGCTGAAATACGGCACAGGCACTCATGGCCAACTTGCACAGAACTGCAGACACTCTGCTCTCTGACTCCCATTTCTTCAATTTATTAATCACAGATCCAACTGTCAAGTCCAATAAAACTTCTTCTCTGATCAGACACAAATATAGAATTAAGCTGAGAACAAAGAACTATCCATGAACCATGACGATGTCTAAATCCCTAGAAAATGTGAGACAAATGACTTAAATCACAAAAATTAGATTTACAAGCCATTTTCTTTAACTCTTTATACCTCAAGTCCAAACTTTATTTCATGCATGATTTCAACACTCTGACCTTGTGCTTGTGAGCACTTCATGTAGCTTTTTATTGGTTTACATTTACTCTGCTTAGACCTTACACTTATGTCCTTACATGTATGCCCCACCATCTCAAGTAGTGTCGGCACAATACCACTTAATGACCATTAAAGATATTATAATGGTGGCAGATCCACCTGTAGGGCTCTGCCCTATAACGCATAAAATTGTATGAAGAATTTGTTGAACACTTTTTGGCTTGTGGCACAAATAAAGAAATATAAATACAATAGTCAATGTCTGAACCACCCAAGTCTTTTACATTTGTCTACTTTGCCTATAGTAAAAGAATTATTATACTTTTTTGATGTATATAATAAGGAGTATATTGTGTAGCCTGCGGCTCTTGAATGAGATACAAAAGTTACACTGGTAATGCGCTTTCGCCATCTATGATATTTCACCTTTCTGTGTTTTTTTTCCACACCACTCATTTAACATGTCACAACCTAACTTAACCACGATGACCAACAATTGAAGTCTTTCTTTGTATTTTTGTATTTTGAGTTACTGTAAAAACAACTATTTGGGGCCGCCTGACCCAAAACAATAACACTAAACATTCTTTCACTATTTCAGGCACTTTCAATTAATTAACTAAACAAATGACACCTGACTGCAGCTGCAAACAAATCAGCAGGCTGGCCCCAAACAATATCACAGAATCACTGACTGCATCTTAGGGGTGGGCGACATGGCCTAAAATTTATATTGCGGTATAAATTCAACCATATACGGTAGACGATATATATTGTGGTATTCTTTGGTATGTACATTTCAAAATAACCGTTTCTGAATAGGGACTATTATGCACATAGTGAAGACATTGGGAAGTTGTTTTCTAAACTATTAACAACCAAGAATGTAACTTCAATAAAATGTATTGTGCAAAACTGTAATTATAGAAAACCTTGTGAGTGACAATTTCCATGAGGTATAAAACTAGGCAATGTAAACATTCAAATGAAATGTCACTACTGTAGTGCAAAATAATGCTTTCCCTTTTACTTTCTTAAATAACACAAAATCTAAACATGCTGATATAAAAAACAAAAGAACAGGAAACTTTGTTACTATGTTACTTTGAAACTACTGTTAACTTTTTTTTTTTGGAGAAATTAATAATACCTGCCAACCTTGGAAAAAAAAAATTGAGTAGCTACTTACAGTAGGCTACTGCGGCGGCACAGCGTGCCGCAACAGGCGCATTAGGCATTAGTTATTGGCCTAACCTATAATAGCCTATAGCCTGGCATTGTCATTAATTACTGAAGCTTACAGGCGCACATGATGGTCTAATAAAAGAATGGCCTATGTTTAGAAATGAAAGCATTTCTACGTTAGCCTGTTGCTCCTTGATGGCTAACAGCAAAATCATAAATGCGAACTATGCAAAACGCATGATTAAACCGTTTAGAAGGACGTAGGCATGGTCATTGATCTTGACAGGCTAATTCGTCAGGAACTTCTAAGGTGTTTAAACGTTGTTTGATTTGCTTCCCCTCAGCTAACGTCATGTGTATTAACCTGCAAGGCACACACACATCATCCTACTTCTCGTCGTGTTTTTTTCTTACTGGGCTACCGCAGGCACTTGCGTGAATATAGCTTTCTGACAGCCTTAATCAAATTTCCATACTCAATTAACGTTACCTTTAAAACGAGGTTTAGCGCCGTCCTCCCTTGTAAAACCAGCAACATTATGAAGATGGAATCAAAGTTCGTTACTTTCTTTTTTTACTTTTTCTCAATTAGTTTCTTGTTGCGCATTTGGAGTTCGAAGTCAAGCACGTTTCCAGCATATGTTGCTGTCCGATGCGTACCAGTTACCTAGTGCGCGAGCTGAACTAATCAATCAATGCCGTAGGCTATTAAGAAGTGATAAATCGTACACCGTAGTTTGATGTTTAAATGCATATCTGCTGCGCAAAATGCGTACAGTTTGGGAGGTATGCAACAGGTCGCATTACAACAATTTCATGCAGTCGCACCAATGCGCCCAAATATTTATTTGAGGTCGCATAGATGAAATTTCGGGAGCATATGCGACCAAAATGGTTGCAATTTCGAGCGCTGAATGTAATATGGCAATGTAAATATTAAAATGAAATGTCACTATAGTGCAAAACATTGCTTTCCCTTTCACTGTTCTTAAATAACAAAAGGTAAACATGCTGATATTTCAGCTAATTTCAAGTACAACAGGTAACTTTTGGAAACATGTAAACACAAATTACTTATTCTCACATGTTCACGTCACTGAGCCATATAGCTCAGTGGTTCACGTTCTAGTAGGCGTGACACATTTTGATGACATAATGACTTATCGCAATAGGCCGGTATAGTCAAAATCTCTATCGTTGGCCAAATTTATATCGCATACCGTTTATACCGCCCACCCCTACTGCATCTTCACATCATCTGAATGGTATCTGAATCCTGTTTGGAAAGTGTGGGTCTGACCAATTATGCTCATGCAAAATATGCACTGGGCATTCAGCACTTTTCCTCTTTTTTAGAAAAGAGGGGAAAAAATCATTGCATACTTTGGAGTTCATTAGTTTTTATAGTTTAAGTGTTCAAAATGCTCAAATGCACCGAGGCTATGCTATAAAACAGACAGTTAAAATGACACAGCACAGATTTTTAGTGCTCTACCCATCACGGCCAACTGCACTCAGCTCTGCAAATCTCTTTCACCGTAGTAAAACCAGTATAACTCACAAGCTCATTTGGGTTACTGCTTACGTAACAGGGCTACACATTTATTCAATATTATACTGTGAAATACTGTAGGGGGAAGATTCAAGAACCAGATAGGACTTGAAGACTTAAATCTACTGGAATTGTATGCCTCTAACCATATAAATTCCTCCCATCTTATATCATAGGCAACTGTTTTTTACACTGTGACTTAAGGACTGACAGAGTCAACAGACACTCCAGCAGTTCAATAAGCATGACCCTAAACGGCAAACGATAGAGAAGCCTAGAGAAAATAGTCAGCACAGGTTTTACTGTGGCCATAAAGAGGTAAAGCACATAGAAGCATATTTTCTCTTTCAATTTTAAATTCAAAAAGGCCAGTTGCCCATGATCTAGAAACATTCCCACATAGATAAGAATTCAGTACCCGTTACTCAAAACTCACACCTATTGATAAGACACTGACACAGCCTATCACTGAATAGGCTGATACTAACAACCTTTATCAACTGATTATGTAAAACTGCATTTTTTCTGCCGATAATTTTCTACTGCTTGTGGAAGTCATTTATAAGTCAATTATGGTTATTTAGTATAATGAATCAATAACATCATAGTCACAGCACCTTCATGAACATGGTGCGGTTATTAAAATGGGAGAAGTGCCACTAAATAAGCTTACCCATTCAGTCTGCGCTCCACCTATGTGACCAAGTCAGTGAAGACATTTCTCGTTGTCTGGGAAAATGGGTCATATCTTCACCTGGCACATGCAGAAAATGTGCGCTCGGGAAGGACCGCCTCCCGTGGGATTGTCCAACACAAAGCAAGCATATATGCTACCAAAGTCCTTCTAGCTGTGTTCCAAAGTGGAGGCTGCGACTCTAGGTGTCTGAGGCTGCTGGGAGAGATATGGCGAAAGGCTTGTTGGCTGTAGGCTGTAACACGCCAACTCTGGGGAATCCTGCGAACTTCAGTGTCAAACTGATTTTTCAACATGACTGGCTGGCTTAGATTCTTTTTATTGGGCAGAAAGTCATTCTATAGGCAACATCACCGCAGCCAACCACAGTCGAACCCACTTGCTCATTTCCAAAATTGCTTTTAAAAAGGCAGTAGCAAATGTTCCCTGCCTTCCTTCTAGCCTTCACTTCACTGACCTCTAGCGTGAAACAGGCTGTAAGGCGCATGTTTCAGTCAAATGAGTTGCAGTACCCTAGGCCTAGACAAGGAGAATAGGCTGACCTAGGGGTGGGCAATATAGACGATATATACCGTATGCAATATGAATTTGGCCAATGATAGAGATTTTGGGTCATATCGCCATACCGTGATAGGCTCATTGCGTCTCCACAACCATGTGAAAAAATGTTGACCTGTAGCTTCACCTTATTGACAGCACCTTTTCATTCTTACAACGAAACTGTGTAAGAGCCTACAAATTGAACAGCTACTGCCTGACACAAATGCAGTTTACCAGTTTACTTCTATGTGAATTTTAGAGTCCAATATAAACACCTCCGAACGATGACTAAACAACTGTTGTACATATTTTATGCTATGGTAACCATTAAGAAACCGTTAGGCTGTAAGTTACATACCAAAGTATACCGTGATATATATCATCTACCGTCTATGGTTCAAAATATATCGCAATTTAAATTTTAGACTATATCGCCCACCCCTAGGCTGACCTAACATTATGTATAGGCTAGTCCCGTTAGACTACCAGTGACTAAACGGTGTAGTGTAAGACTACATCTGTGCATAGACTATTTTAGAATTGGTTTGGCGACGGCCTACTGAAACTGGATTAAATAACGGTGGAGAAGTCTATTGACAAAATACTACTTGTCACGTGGCTATCCGTAATCTTTAGTAAATTTGATGACACTCCCTCCTATAACTCGATTTAGTCCAATGATTTTCTAAACCAGGTCCAGAAAAAAAAGCTAAAAGAACAACCGGAAAAAAGTGAAAATTTGCACTGTAAACTGTTACCTCGAAAACAGTATCCCTTTTGTTGGTCAGCTTTGTTCAACAATGAGGTCTTTTCATTCATCTCGGTAAACTCAGTGCTTCTACCTGAGGTCTCATCTTTTTGAATATTTACGGTGAGATTGATTGGGGCTCACGTGCCATTAGCGCCTTTTTTTGTGGCTCTGGGATAAAAATGGGTGGCTAAATGAAAGAAACTTAAAAAAAAAAAAAATCAATTTCAAATGACTTGTAACATTACTTTTAAGTAGTAGTAGTAGTAGTAGACCTTTATTGTTGTTACACAATAATCCATTGTCACTCAACATCAGTACAAGTACAGACAGAGCGAAATTGTTGGCCATCCCTCTGCAGACATAGCCTACAGATATATGGGGCTAGACAGAGCAGGAGGACAGGGTTTCAAGAAAAAAAAGAACAGTGAAAACTTGGAATACACTGGGAGGGGGAGGGGGAGGGGGGGGGGGAGGAAAAACCTCAGCACATATTAGCACATTTATATAACAATCACAAGAGTATTTTGCAACAGGGTATTGGGATAAGGGAGTTGGAAATACTCCAGCAGATAGGCAGCCATCCTACCGTCAGCCATGTGAGGAGCCAGCCAGACCCGCCTATCCACTCTGGCGGTGTAAAGCAATGACAAAGGCGTTGTGTGATGGGTAGGTGTTGAGTGTAATAGAATCAAAGAATGTACAGGTGCATATGTGTTTTTTCCGTGTGTGTGTGTGTGTTAAAGATCATGTCCCGGGGACTGGGGGTAGGGAATGAGCAAGAGGGTCACACTGCCCTGTTCAGCCAGGGGAGTTGTTTCCAGAAGTAGCCTTGCCAAGGCCACATACTGATTAGGGGTGCCAGACAGGCACGTGCAGAGGGGGGGTCGGGAGGTGCTTGAGCACCTGCCCCTTTGCCCCTTGATGCCCAAAGTGCCCTTTTGTCAATGTGTATTTATTTATTTATTTATTTATTTATTTATTTAAATGTGTGAGAAAGCCTGTCTGTAGCCCTTCAAAAAAATCATAGCCTAACAATAATTTCGATACCCTGGCTACGCTCAATCATGTGATCCGCGTAAACGTGCCCTGACCTGCCCTGAAGCTTGGCGCTGCAGCCCTGAAGACTTGAAGGAGAACACAAAGCGACCGCCAAGAACCGGTGAGTAGGTTCAGCAGCGGCATTCATAGTGCGATGTGCACATTGTTTTCTTGTAAGATGACAGACAGTGCCGTGAGAATATTGTGTGAGCTTTGCGAGCGCGCGTGTGCGTGTCTGACATCCAGAATAGGTGGATATGACTTGTGGCTTTGTGCTGCTTTTGCTAACATTCAGGCCCGTGCCTTCTAGACAACTGGGGCAGTACAGTAAACTAACGTTAACGCTACCTGAAAAACCGTGCTCCAAAAAAAAAAAAAAAAGTTCAACGGGTGTTTTTTTGCAATTCTTAGTTTGGTCTGTTGTAATGTCCGTTCATCCGATATCTTACAGTCTATGTACAGTAGTAGGTTACAGTGTGTAGGTGGTTTATTTTTAGAATTGTGTTTGAGCTAATACCAACTCCATTATTAGTTTAACTGCACATAGGCAAATTGATTAGTGTTACTGCTGATACTTTCATTTGTGAGCACAAAAAACCTTAATGCTTCACTATTAGATTAATTAGTTGTGTAAGTAGTAGGCTATGTTTTAATGTAGCTCAAAAAAAAAGTATTTCCAGTAGCTATCAGTTGTCTTCGCATCTTGATCACAAGATGATCACAAAATCGTTAATCAGCTATCTCTCTCATGCTCTTTTTAGTTGCTACACTCTCAGATCAGTGCCTACCTCCAGCAATATCAGCAACAGCAGCCTTCCCTCCATCCTCCTCAACAAAATCTTTTCAATGTACCCCATCAGGTAAAACAGACTACGCTTGCTTTGCACCGCAAAGATGTGAGATGTGGACAATGCCTGTACAACAAAGTATTGTACAAAGTTGTATTGTAGCACTATAATTACATCTACTTGTACTACTCAACCACTATTGCCCCCACCATCTTGTGCCAATGGACTGTACACTAGTGCATTATCCTGTGCAATAGTTATTTCGACCTATTTAAAATCTTTACTGTATCAGTTTATTGACTATACATTGTATTTATTTATTTAACCACCTGCAACATGGAATATTCTTTAGCCTTCACTCCATTATCTCCATAGTCTTTTCTTGTACAAAATGCACATAGACTACAGCCTATGGTTTTTTCCCATGGGTACCCTTATTAATCCGTGTTTGTCTTGTGTAACTGTGTTTACTGTCTGTCTTAGCTGTTTTTGCTGAGTGAATTTCCCTGATGTGGGATAAATAAAGTTTATCTTATATTATCTTGATATGGTAGCCTATGTTGTGATTCCATGTTGCATTCTTCATGAATATGGGTTGCGACAGTCCAGAACGTTATTTTGTAAGGTATATTGCTGTATGGTGTTTCAAATGTGCCCTTTTTTAACTTTGAGCACCTGCCCCTCCAAAGGTCTCTGCACGGCCCTGGTGCCAGATAGTAGCCTAATTTGTTATGGTTTAGCGCGAGAAAGCTGTATTTTTCCAGCTCTCTCTAGTGTCCTGATCCCTCGCAGAGGCTTTCCAGAGCTGTAAGTTTCTCCAAGATGTAATCCATTTTTTGATCAGTTTTGCGAGCAAGTGTCCCAATCACTCTCCTCACATTGTCCAATTTACGATCCATAGTCCCAGTCTGAGCTTCTACAGCTCTGCCTACTCCAGTGGGCTCTTGAGTAGCTGTAACCGCCTTCTTCAATTTTCGGTAACTTAGGCCAATGCCCAATCCAATCAGCAATAAACCTGTTATCATAAAGCCAAATAGGTGTCTTCAACGTCCTCCACGGAAAGCGTGGTCAGACACACGATCCTCCACTTCTCCCAACCATCCATCGTGTAGCCAGCCGCGAACGTTCCGGCAGGGCAATCAGGCTCCCCCGAACCTGCATTTCTCTTCGAGAAAATGGTGTCAATTGCATTGAGAGACCAGCTGATCAATTCCATGATTCTTCTTGGTTTCGGTGTGCAGGACTGTGGGAGTCTCTTGTACAAGACAGATTAGACAAGACAGAAGAGCTGAAGCAGGGAAGGTCAGGGCAAGTGAGGGAAGAGATGCGACCGCCTCCGTCGAGAGCCAAAGGAAAGGTTTTAAACGGTTTAATAAATGTTTACTGTAAATTAAACTTCTTGTAACTCTCTATATCTGGCTGCTCTTCACAAATACTGTAGCCTAGACAGGCCTAGACGGGGTCACGGGAGCAGTTTTCTTTAATTATTTCAATTATTGTATGCAGAATACATGTAGTTGCAGCCTTTGATTCCTATTCATGACACTTGAGTCACTTGGTGAGAATCACTTTATACTTTGTATATAGATTACAGAGATAGATTTTTTTTTTCAATGAAAAAGTGTGCCTTGGCTAGAGGACCACTTCTGGGAGTTTTCAAGGAGAACGCCTATGTGTTGAAGAACCTATCAACATAGGTTGAACAACCTTACAACACAGCTAAGATTTGTCATGTGGCCCCCAGTTCATGAGAATCTCCCTGAGATCCCCCCTTTTGGTCAGATTTGTTGGTGGTTTGGTCTCAGTCATGGAGGGTTAAAACTTCTGTGATTGTCTTCCTGTGCTGTGATATCTGTGCCTTGTTCACAAAGTTGGAGACTCGTTGTCTATGACTAAGACTATGTTGTAAGGTGGTAAAAATGTAGTCAGTTGTTGAAGAATCTGGTTGCCCAGTGGTGTAGGTTTGGTTTGGAAAGTGATGGGGACATAAATTTGGCACGTTGAATGTGGATCTTATTTTGTATATTATAGTCAGATACAATGCCTGGAAACCACAAACATTTCTCAAGCTCCGAGAATCTCTGGCAAATGAAGGCCTACTTCCCCAGCATTATTCAAATGAAAACTATGCAATATTTACAACAACTGCAGGCTCAAAATAGGAGAGGCCACTATTTGCATATTTTTGACTTTTGTTACATAGATGCATTTTGGTGTGTGCCTTCATCAGTGTGCCTTTCATATCATACACAGAGCGAAGCCTGCCCCTATTCTCACTTTACAACTCACTCTCATCTAATGAAATGAAACATACCAGTTGTTCTGAATGACTCATCTCAATATTCTGACAAACAATTTGGACTGTAACTATTCCTCTACAGTCTTTGAGATTCAGGAAGAGAGCGTCCAGCCTGTAGTATAATGAAGCAACAATACAGAGAACACTCAGAGGTCAGAGGGTCAAGGTGCATGATTGGCATGCAGTTTTGATGACCTCAGCAGATGGCCTCATCTTCAGCAAGAACAGGAAATGGATTCAAACAACCTCCTGCGGCATATTTCACAGGAAGCCGCAGGACACACTGTATATTCCTCATGATAGAGGCTCCACAAGGGTCCGGAAACAGGTGCCCAGGCCGGAGTTCATTGTTCCTCTGTAGCCCCGCAGCCAGGCCAGGCCAGGCCCGTCAGATTTGACAGACGCCAGAGGCAGGAGTTGTATGGAGGAGCGAGCTCTAGTCCATTCTGAGTGGTGAGCTAATGAAAAGGAAGGAAGGGCCGAGCTGCTACAGGAAAACAGCTGCTCCTGACACTGACACCCCTCTGACCTGCTCTCTCTCTCACACACACACCTGAAGACCTCATACTAAATTAATATTTTTAATTCAGGATTTATGCAGCTTATGGTGTAAAATTAACCAGTGTGTGGTATGTACCTGTAAGGAAATCCATACTCTTTTTTCCAGGGCTTCAAATGCCACCATAATTAATACAATCATGCTATTAGGCACAGTAGGTACAGTTAAGTAAATTGTATTTTTTGTTGTAAATTGTGTTTTAAATTGTAAGGAGTTTTGAATGAATACGTCCAAAGGCTACACCAGCATATGGTCACAAAGGTCCCTTATTCACAGGAACCTTGAACTTGCCATCAGCCTCACTCCCACTCATACATTGCATAATTATGATCTGTGGTCAGTGTGATCTCACAATGGTCTTAGTTAGCCAAAACTTAAAGATAAACATGGCCTGGCTCAATAATTGTTCAAGTCTTGTTCAATAACTGATCACTATGGTGCATGGACTTTACTCAGCATCCTGAGACACCAAAGGTCTTCATTTGAAGCTCACACTTTAAGAAAAAACAAAACTGTGTAGGTTTATCCACTAATCATTTCCTGTCATAGGGCCCTAAAATGTCTAGTGGTGCCCCTGCCCTTGCTCTTTTACTTTTTCTTTCTCCCTCTCCCTCACTCTTTCCTCTCTTTCTCCACTCATTCACTGGAAGATTGGTTCTACTTTCCTATTATTCTTCTTGGTTGTATGCCAACCTCTTAGTTGTTATTTATCATTATTGTATTAATAAACCAACCATCCTTCTGTGCCATCTAGGTATCTGATAGGTCTTTAAACTAATTGACTACTAATACTTGTAATAGTCCATTGCATTATAATTTATAACTAATCCCCTTATCTGTGAAATCTAAATTTATAGTTCCATTGCCATTCTGACAACCTCCCTGCCCTTACAACAGCCTACACATACAAGTATGCAGACAGACACATTTCAAAATGCACACCAATTAATTTTTAATTTATATTAAAAAATACAGGTCTTGTCTTTGTCCAGCAAAAGAGCTCACTATCATTTGAAATCACACAACCAACCTTTTATAATTACCATTACTTTGCTTGGTTGACACAGTCCTTGGCCAGCTCGGACATCTCATTTAAAAAAAAAATGTCATTATACACCAGCATCTTATAATAGCCTACTTTTGCCTTTCCAATAATAATGATGATAATAGTAACACAGTAGGGCGATGTAGTGACTAAACTAAGCTGCCCTACAGGAAGATTGCCTCTACTGTAAAAGTACACAGGCCCCACGGCACCAGGCCAGGGGGGCTTTCAGGGGCCTCATTCACCAATAGCTTACATTTTCTAAAGGGCCAATTTAACAGATTTAAATCCTCTAATATCTGTGGAACTGTATAATTGATGAAAATGCTATAACCAAGAGTGTGTGAAGTAAAAAAAAAAAAAAAAAAAAAAACAAGTTCTTTGTAAGAATGTTTGGTGAATGAGGCCCCAGAATCATAAGTTAACAACCACACAGTGACCCATCCTGTTATCTTAACCAGACTTTAGACTTAGCACATAGGCTTGCATGAGTATTCTTGCTCTTGTGTTCCTCCTGGTTAGAAAGAGCAAGAACATTCACTTGGAAATACAATTTTGATGGTATAGAAACAATTAATAATAATAGAATGGAAACATAAATAATATAAAAAAATAAAATAATTGAAGAAAAACTCAACATAAATAACGTTCATGTCACTTCCGTCCTTGTCCTTCTTATCAACATACCATGTCTTTCAGCAAAGCATTCATTTGAAATGAACTCAACTCTTTTCTCTGATGTAATCCCTAATACATTAACATACACTTTCAGTATCTCTCCTTCACCTTAAACTCTCCCACACAGACCATCTTCAAACGCCCCATTCTGTACTTCTAACATTCATATTCATGTCACAGCCAAGTCTAGATTGAAAATCCAACTTCATTAGAATAAATTAATAACAGAGGAGGATAAAAAAAAGATCATAAATAATGCCCTTGTTCATGTCACCTCATTCATATCCTATGACAAAGCATGTTGACGGTGACAAACAGGTCATGTGGAACTGAGACTGACACTGAAGCACAACACCACCCCACAAACACCCTGGCTTTGAACAGGACTGCTTCGGTGCGTTTTTGCATGAATGCGTTTTTTTTTTTTTACGGTACTTCTCTCCATCCCTCCACTCTCCTTCCTGCAGTATTGGCAGTTAGCAGGCCTGGAGCAAGGCGGGCTGGTAGGGATCACTGAGCACCTTGTAGCGGATCTTGGTGTTGGTGATGGCGCCGTGCTTCTGCCTCAGGTGGAGACGAAGCTGGCTCTTGTGGCGGAAGTGCAGGTCACACTTTTCACACTGAGAGAGAGAGAGAGAGAGAGACCTTTATTATACATTCCGGGTGGGGCTTTTAGTTTTAGTTAAAGCTATGGTCTAAAATTTTTTAAATATTTGTAATCATTATCAACTTCGTTTAAATTGTGATTATGGTACTGTGAACCGATCTTCACATTATCAATAATCAAAAGAACGAAAAAAATCCATCCAATCCCCTCGTCTCCCCTGCTCCTCGTCATCCCACCTCCTCCCGCCTCATCCTCTCCCACTCCTCCTCCTCCTCCTATTACTCCCCCGTAACAGCTAGGGGGGAGTAATCGTTGTACACTGAGGTGAGGTATTTGGTTTTGGGGGGGCGGGATACTTTTTTCAAATCTGTCTCAGAGGCTCAAGTGATTTTCAGAAACGTAGATCATAGCTTTAAATAAATAAAATAAAATCAATGTGTTCAGGTGGATCTGTAGACACTACCAGTATGTTTGTTAGCCTTGACAAGAGCTACGTCAAAGTTGTTAAGTAGTACTGTAGGTACTGCAATGCTATATGGAGTGAGAAAATGGTCTATTGAGATTAGATATGGGGGAAATACCATCTTGATCTTGAAATCTTGGAATAAGTCTTACAACCATTGAACTACTCGGTTTGGGTCACTAGGCTTAAATAATCGGAGCAATTGCGTTGTGATCAAATTCATGTTCATTTTACTCTCCTCTGTGTGTGTGTGTGTGTGTGTGTGTATACACTTACACTATAAGGTTTCTCCCCAGTGTGGATTCGCAGGTGACTCTTCAGCGTCTGCAGGTGGCGGAAACGTGTGCCACAGGTGTGACAGGGGTATGGCTTCTCTCCAGTGTGAATCAGGACATGGGCACGCAGGTGAGCTACCTATCTCACACACACACACACAGTTTTTTTTATGAGTAGCTTTCCAAGAACGGATCTGACCAATACATTTGCATCACATTCTTACATTCTGCAATACCATCATTATTTATCATTTCTTTTATCGGGTCATGATGGTGGTGTCTCACCTGGACAAATCGGGCTCCACAGGTGTCACAATGGTAGGGCTTTTCTCCAGAGTGGATGCGTGAGTGGGTCTTTAGGTTTGCTGGCCTGTTAAACTGAGCCCCACACACATTGCAGCGATACGGCTTCTCTCCTGCAGGGGGCACAATAGGCAGATAGTCTACTATAAATCAACATCAGACATTACTCTACCCAGCCATTCATTTACTGAATGAATCCCAATGACCCATGACCCTGACAGAGATCAAAGAGCATTGTGTGGATTTGTATTGTGTACATGGTGGACAGTTTGACTTTGTCTAGAAGTGTAGATGTCTCCTGTTTTGCTGAGTCTATACATCTTGATAAGAGTCACAGGGCTCTTCTCCCAGGTTAGCTAGGACCAATCAAATCATTTTGTCCTTATAGTCAGCCAACTAGATGCAAAATACTGTAGTGCTATCTTATCAGATTATCAGCCTGGGACAGTGGTGAATGATGAAACTAAAAAGTCCTGAGTTTAGTGCCTTTCAAGTGTATACAATCTGTTGAATGAATGAATGAATGAATGAATGAATAACCATCCCTCTATTTATCTATCTATTAATCATCATTCTATTTTATCGAACAAACTACTTGCAGTCATTTAATTGATTGTCTTAGTATTATTACAGAGAGTGTGAGTGACATTAACTAGAAGGTTGTCTTGCCTGTGGATGAAGGTTTAGCAACACTCAGGTTTCCTGGGTAAGAGATCAGGGAGTAGTGGCTCTCGCGTTTGATTGGATGTTTGCAGGGTGAGTGACCATTATGACTGGCTGTTTCTGAGTCAGGAGGGCAAGGTGGTGGATAAGGGGAACAGGAGGCTGAAAGACACAATGGCATCCACACACCAATGAATGATTAGCTTGCAGAATAAAAAGGCATACACTTTTACATTCAATCCTTGACAATATGAGTATACAGCTTAAAAAGAAAGACGTTTTTATGGCTAATTATGTTTTATTAGAGATTATCAGTGGTTTTCTATCCATTTATATCTGTCCAATATATCAAAAAGCATGTGAAGAATTCAAAACATTTTTTTTTCTAAAGAAGTAAACAAATTAGGACAGAGTGGTGAAACTCTCACGTAACACAAACCATGTGACCACGCTCCCTCTGTGTCATGTGAAACTCACTTAAGTCACATGCACAGATAGAACAATGTTAAGATCATTCCTATCATATTAAGAACTTCCTATAGAACTTCACTACAAACTTGGTTACTTTCATTTCCTGTTCGATATCTGAAAGACAAGAGTCCTCAAGCACTACCACACAGTGGGGGTGAGCCTTGCTGTATCGTTAGCAATATCCCCCTCCAACATTTCTCACTGAGGAGGGATGGATATGCTAACATACTACTGCAATTGTACATTGTGACTAAAAAATTGTATCGTGACATGGCTGGTACTATTGATATGCACTATAAGAGGGGAAGTGTGCATGTGTAATGAGAACAAATGAAAGTTTTTTTGTGCTTGCACAAAACCGTAAGCTGTAAACTGTTAGCGGAGATGATGAATGAAAACTAGGTCTTGTCTTGCCTTGCCTTCTAAATCATTATTACCTAAAAAAAAACATTATAAAAAATCTATATTTATAATATATAGTATCTCCCAATCCATTAATTCCAGGAGTGGTCATGGCTCACCTGGGTTAGCCTTGAGCAGCCTGGTCTGATGCTCCAGGAATGGGTCCATGGTGCAGGGCAGGAACCCAGGGACAGGCAGAGTGGGAGGGGGAAGCTGAGGAGCACAGTGCAACACCACCAGTCCCTGTCTGAAGAGAGGTTCAGAGCGGGATATCACATCAGTCAAAAGCACAGTTGATTGATTTCTGTTTCTGGTGCGGTATTGCCGGTTTGACCTTCATATAAGGGGCGGTGGTAGTGGTTAAGAAACCTTGCTGGTAAAAAGTGATGCCCAAATAACTAAGTTTGAATCCCAGCTGTCACTGATGTGCCCTCAGGGGCAAGGCATCTAAATCAAAGTTACTCTAGTGAAGTGACTGACTCATCAGACACAAAATGCTAAATACAGAAATGTAAATACATGCCAAATGCAGAAATTAAAATATATTTATTTTAATTATTTTCAGCAGTGACCTCTTGTGCCTTGCTCAAAAGCATGGAAGACCTTTTTTTTCCTGTCCTCTGCCTACATTTTTCACCCCCCAAAATCCGGCAGGTATATAAACTAAAATGAAGCTCTTATGCTACTGGTGGGAAGAGAGAGAGATGGGGAGATGGTGATGGTGCTGGTTCAAAGAGCTTTTGTTTTTCCTGTGTTAACGCGATTTTGACATATAGTGTTTGACATGAGAAATTCAATTTCACATGATTAAACTATATTGCTGTTTTTAAAAGCCTGGCTAGTCCTCCTATTTTTGTTTAAATAGGCTGGTGTTCATGCAGTTGAGATAATGTATTCCCATGCATTGCTCCCATTCTTCCCACATGAAGGTTTGTTTATGGTGAAACCAGAATGTGCTGAGCTTAGCACCCTTTATCTAACTGGATTTACCCTATGAGAGTGTTTGCTCACTGACAGCTCACTAAACCTACCTCTCTGTCACTTTCTGCTCTGGCTTTGGCCACTTGTCATTGGTCACCTCGGGCGCAGTGTCCATTCCATCCTCTGTGTTTGGGGCTGGGCCATCCTCACGTGGCTCCGCTCCCAGCTCCTCCTCCTTAATTCCAGTGGCACAGAGTGGGTTAAGGACGATGTACTTGTACTTCTTCCAGTTGCAGGCCTTGGGGTCAGGAACAGGCTTGGCCTCGTTCACCCTCTGAACAAGGCAACAAGCAAACACAAAACAACTGAACCTCTCATTCATTAACCACATGTCAGTCAGCTTACTGGTTCAGCCTGGTTTGCGTTTATCATTTTATCTCAAGGGCCATTGAGACTGACATATTCAAGACAAAAGCCATTCGTTTTATAACAGATCTATGTGACTTTCCTTGCAAATTTTTAACTTCGTAAGAGTTTATGGAGCCTGATAATTCTGACTTGTGTGTAGTGTGTTTCATTCTTCACAAAGCGCGAACTAAGTTTGCCTGGAACGCATACGCACCCTGGTTTTGGGGCTGAGGTTGCAGCTGCTGGACGCTGGCGAGTTGGGCTGCCCGTTGGAGCAGGAGGGGCTGTCTGGAGAGGGGGCCGCACGCTCAGACTCCTCCAGGGACAGGCTCTGAGACCTGGGCTCCTGGCTGACATGAGCTCCTTGCTCCGCTGACACACCTGCTGCACCCCTGGGAATCCTGCCAGTGACGGTAGGCTTCCTGCAGTTAGGGAGAACATGGTGTTAATCAATCAATAGCCCTGTTCTTCACTGTTTCTTCACATTTCATGCGATACAGACTGAATAATTAACTGATAAATATTAATGATTGTAAAAATGAAAGTATGTTACTTTGACCCATTTACTTTGTATTAGTGCTGTCAGTTCCCTATATCAATCAATGTTGTATCAAAGTTGTGTATGAATGTTGTATCAAATTTGTGTATGAATGTTGTATCAAAGTTGTGTAGGCTACACAATACGAATCAATATCAATCAATATATTCTATTTGCTTTCCCTCAAATAGAATTAGTTTGTCATTAGTTTGTCTTTACATGTCCCCAATGACTATGTGCATATATGTATATAAACATATGTGTGTTAAATCAATGTGTGTTAAAAAAAAAAAAAACATGCATTTGTGGGCAAGGTACTGATTACATTAGGTTATATTAGGCAGACAACTATGCATTCATATCAACAAGGATTGATGCAAAAACTACGCCACTGTTGGAAGACACTGCTCTGCAGCACTGCTCTTCGCCTTTAGACTCAGACTTAGACCTTAAACTTGTTTGGAAAAGGTGTTGCTCACCTGGCCCAGTTGAGGCTTTCCTCAGCCTCTTTGGCTGCAGGCTGGGAGGTTTGGGGGAACATCAGAAGAGAGCTGCTGCTGCTGCTGCTGGGGCTGGGGCTGTACTTAGAGAACGCTCCACCAGGGGGCGATCTGTACGCAGCCGAAGGCATGGAGGACAGCTCCAGCAATGGAGGAGCAGCAGGGATCCTCTCACTGCAAAAGAAGCGCTACTTAGTTAACGGTGCTATGCATACACATCAGCTGAGTACATTTCCATGAACTGTATCCTTGAACATTCCAACAAACTAACTTGGTATTAAACAACAAAAAACTCTTGTGTTCAAACTTTGCTCAGCCAGGAATTTTTGGCTCCTGTGTTTCAAATTATGTCATTTGAATGATTTTAATATGACCGTTATACTCTACAAGAATGTTGGTTCACTTAGGGAACCCAAACTTATGCCTTATACACAAGCAGAGACACACATACTATACTCATAACATGCACACACCTATTCAACATGAAGGTCCTGCACGTGTCAGCCACATGCTCCATCTGCAGGTAGGTGGCGGCCGCCAGGACCCCAGGGACAGTGTGGGGGTCGAGGGGCAGCCGGGAGGTGTACATGAAGTCCAGCAGCAGGGAAACGCTGGACGCATCCAAGCTGTCAGGCAGAGAGAAGGACACCCCGCGCTCCCCACGACCTGGGCTCTGGCCCCGCTGCACAACCAGTGTGTAGAAGTAACCACTGGGAGAGAGAGAGAGAGGGAGAGAGTAGGAGCCACAGATAGAGACAAAGTCAAAGGGGAGTGAAAGAGAAAAATTCCAAGCTCAGTTATTTTGTATATTGGAAAACAGTGATGGCAGAAGTAAACACACGACTTCTAGGTCTGGAAGGAATGAGCATGGGCATGAATCAGCAAAGCAGCGTGTGTACATCCTTCCTAACAAGACTTGTCCTGAGTGGCAAACCTGACGACAATGTGAGGGTTGAAAAAAAGACACAGAATGGTCATGAGACACAGGCGGATAGGAGGAACATAATAATGTGTGGCAGGCAAGGGATAGAATGAATCACAATGACGAGAAATGAATCACAATGACTAGAGGAAAGTCAAAGAAAGACAACAGGAAACAAAATGAAATGAAAGAGAGAAATTGAAACTTTAAAGGCCTGGCTTCGGAAGACATTTAAAGAGGCTATTTCAAGCTAACGTGTATGAATATACTCGATGATGTTAAATATAGTCTGACATTTTTTCCTGTCTGTTTGTTACCCAGTGATGAAGAAAGTTGGCACGTCTAGTAACCTCAGGCAAAATGAAACTTCCTGCATAGATGAATGGTAGGTCTAGGAATCCTACTAACTGTTGTTCTTTTCAACTTTACACATAATTAACTACTCTCAGGAGACAGGTTTGTGCCAAGTAGGTTTGCATTTACTTCAGGCTATAAATCTGCAAATCATTGTATGAGCCCGTTTTTTTCTGAGTACTGTTTTTCCCCTGGTATTCTGCCCTGATCTGAATGACGGTGCAGATTTCATGGTGCTATGCACTTTAAACACAAGTCAAATCACAATTTTCTGAAGACAGAGTATATTTTAAAATGTGAAAACTGTAAGGATTCCTTGCATATTATACAATTCCACATGAAGGCTACTTGTAAAGCTATCAACTATGTGTACTATATATATATTATTCAGTTGTAATGGAAGAAGTACTGGTACTCTAGCACAATGGTGGCTGGATTTTGATTGAAGAAACAGCTAAAACGGTATGTGCTGCATCAATCTGTTGCATTATGTTAAAAAGGGAAAAAACTCACATAGTGCACCAAGGCCACATGCAATCTTTAAAGGGGTCAAGGTCAGGGGCAAATTCCATCCCTAGTATATATATATATCCATTTCTTATATAAGTTAATAGTAGGCTATATTTGCAGATACATACCTGCAGGCAACCAGCACAGCACAGTGTGCCTGGAGCTTGGCACTGCCCACCATCAGGGTGGCATCAGTGAGGAGGTCCCGGTGGCGGAGCTCGTTCAGGTTCAGCAGCACATCATTGGAGTGGCGCGTGTACTCCTTCACGTATCCCTCCCCCGTCTCACCACCACCAGCAGCACCACCGCTGGATCCTTCGCACCTCCTGCTCACTCTGTGTGCTTCCACCGCCTGCATTCTGCACACCCTCTAAGAGGAAGGGAGGAAGTGGACAGAGGGAAAGAATAATAAACAAAACGCAGGAGCAGTTTATAAACGCAAACACACAACTTAATGTTGAAGGTTATTTATAGTCTTCAACGGGTTTAGAGCAGTGTATGAGTAACAAAATTGATGGAGCGTTGTGTTAACTGCAAAATCTTACATACCTTTTGATGATTTAGCTGGTGAATGGATTTGTTAGTCCAGTCTGGCAGAAGTCTATAAAATGGGGAGACCAGCTCCCTACTCGTACCTGTAATATGAATAATATAATGTAAAAAATAGGAAAAATGTATATTATCACTGCATTAGAAAAGGAGTACTGTACCAGGCCAATCATATACTGTATATACTGTCCCATGAAAAACGCATGCATGTTGCCATCTCATGTTTACCAAGAAATTGCCTACAGGAACATGACTAACTAAAATGCAAACAAAGGTTAACTAAATGTTAATGTTAAAACTTTCAAAGTAAATCAGCTCCATGCAGGCCAAACTAAATCAATTGGCAGCTGCAGCTATTCCAGCAACAAAGACTGTCATTCTCCCTTTGTTCCTAATACCCAATTCACTATCTATTCATACTGTGAAATCCCTAAAAAATGCAACTGCATCAGCTTCATATTGTCAAAACACAAGACCCAAATAAACAAACAAAAATATCCTGACACCTGAACCACCAGAAAGTTATTCCAGCAAAGGATTCCCTCAAAAATTAAACTGGCCTTCAGAGAGCCCTTTGTTCATGAACCATGAACCAATGTTTATTTCCACTATCAAATCCAGGAGCAAAATTACAACTGCCTCCCATGTTAAAACAAACAAACTAACAAACAAACAAACAAACTCCTGAACCAACAGAGGCACACTGACTCACCCCGACCAGCAGGGACGAGATGACCGCTACTCTAACCTGCCCTTGTCAGCCCTTCTCAATCTGTCCAGTCAGCCACAGACACGAGTAACCCTCTCCCCTGTCCGAGTCTGACTGCTGCCTGGCTAACAATGACCCAAGAGAAGGCTGGGAGGGGACGCTTTATAATGTTGCGCTGCGCAGGAAGTCCCTAGGCGAGCAGGGCCGCTTGCTTCCCCCTTCCTCCTCCTTGGCGGCCCACGTGCCCTGGAAGCTTTGCAGGAAAGGTAGAGGCATGGAGATCCAGGTATTTTTAGTGGAAGTTTGCTTGTTTTTTTTTTTTTTTTTTTACTTTTTAAAAAAAGGTTGTTGTTTATTATTGTTCACCTCCCAGCGTGTCATCAATGCATAGCAATCACACAAGCGGAAACCCTGTTCAGGAAAGAAGTGTGTGGGAGTAGAAGTGGGAGAGGCCATAACCGTGTGTATGTGTGAGTATGTAGGGTTCGGTGGGGCGTGGGGTGTTGTGTGTGTGCGTACTTCACCCGTGAAGCAACCAAGGGGTCAACCGCCACTGTCCAGGAGTCCGCAGTGCCTAACCAAACTTGCCGGCCGGCCTGCCGCCCCTGCTGAACCCCAGGCCAGAGGAAACGATCTGAGAGGAAGCAAGAGGAGACGGCAGGAACTCCTCATCAACAACCTGCGGCCACAGAAACACTCGCCTCCTCACCTGCCCTTGTACTCTGTAGGGCGCACTTTCCACCAATCGACCTCTCAATTCAAAACAAGTTCCTCATCAGGACTTTCTAAGTGTAAAATTGATGGCAAGTTGACAGTTAGACAGTACATCTGAAAAAGTCTGTGCCCTGTCTCAACAAATACCTTACAGACACCCACCCAAACACACACACACACAGTCAGTATAAACTGTCAGTGTGTGTTATTGCCAGTGTTTGATGTTTGGAGATGCTGAAATCTGACATTCTTTCATTTGTTTCAGTTGCTGTCTAAGCCGTATAGAGCTGGGTCCTAAAGGTCCTGAAGAACACAACAACTAACAACAGCCAACTTTAACATTTGGGGAATTTGTTATGGTGGTGTTGAATTGTCTTAACGTAAGGGTTACCCAACAGAAAACAAACAATACATACGAGTGTTTTGAAGAAAAGTGCATTTATAAAGATGTATAGTTTTAGACATATGTATAGTTTTCCTACACTAAAAATTAATATATTTCTAGAGAAATGCATTGATATGCAAGAAATGTACACTTTGCTACAAGATAGCAACATAAGCTATCTAATGGATTCAAAAATACTACTAAATACTACTACTTATGTACTCATAATGTTCTTTGTCCTATATGAATAACTAAAAAGCTGACTGAAAAAAGGGGGTTTCTAGTCTGCCATCCATAGAAGGCACCGGAAGCTTCTGCACAGCTTCCTTTAAGAGGAGGGGGTGGCCGTTTTTGTTATGGGCACTTGGGGGAAGGAAATGCAGAGAGGTGAAAAAAGAGTGATTTGGGGAGATACCCTTTCTGCAGCTTAAACAACAACCACCCGCACACCGTCCTCCCCTCCCCACCCCAGTCTCAGCCCTAGCCAGAGGAATGGACTCGACAGATGTGCAGGAACTGTGGCGCACCCCCCCCCCCCCATCCCCCCCCCCCCCCCGTCACGTCCTCCATACCCCCCCCCCCCCCCCACTCATTTGCACTGGTGAGCTCCTTAAGGCATCCTGTGAGCGACAAACACACAAACACACGCACATACACACTTGCACACTTTGAGATGAGGATAAAACGCCCGCGCAGGACATCCGTCATAATAGGGGAATAAGGGAGGAGCCAGAGAAAGAGGTAAGGAGGTCTCCATTAATTGAAAACAAGCGGAAAGTTACCTCACACACACACACACTGCTTTGTCTGTAAAACGCCCAATGCTTGCATTTTCAGAGAGTGTTTGACAGGAACAAATTGACAAAAATTCACCAAAAAAAAAGATTTGCGTGCACAATTATCCTGAAATACATAACCACACATTCAATTTTTGCAAAGCAGTGGTAACATTAATATTATATGATATTATCATGTAATTTGTTTAACTCTATAGTTCTTATTTGTGTTCATGCATTTCTTTTCTGGGACCACTCAGGTAGTGAAGATATGCACAAAAACAAATAAACAGGTACATGGAACAGGCAGATAGAATGAGTCAATGAGCCCACTGGATTAAACACCGCCAACTCTTGGGAACCGTCCCAGAGAGAAGCTCCCTATCAGAAAATCTTCATTAAAGACCGGAGGTCTTCATCAGTATGTTCGAGGACAGCACCTTTATCTAGACTAGATTCTATTGGTACACGAACGAGAGTCGGAAGCTCTGTGTGTTTTGCCCTACAGAGTGTTTGGCGCGTGTCTTAGCCCCTGTGTTTTTATTTATTTGGATGGAGAACAGATTAATGACACATCCTCTCCTCTACCCTAGGCAGGCGGGAAAAAAAGAAAAGAAAAGAAAGAAAACAAACAGCGAGAGAGAGAAAGAAAAAAAGAAAAAAGTCCTCATAGATGGAGATGTGGAGATGTAGGTCTAGGCAACTTCCAGGCATTGTACAAGGGACGGAAGCGAGGGGGCGTCAGAGGAAAAGTGAGAACATTACTAAACAAGTTCGGGCCAAATGAGCGGAAGGCGGACAGTCTGGCCTGTGGTGGCCTGCCCCCAGCTTCAGCCCCAGACCCCAGGCCCAGGCCACAGCTCCGCTTCATGCTGGGACACTTGCTCCCTGACCCTGTCCAAGCTTGAACCCATCCGCCTGTCATGCTGCTGGCTAAACTGGGTAGTCAGCTTTGGGTACGCAAATCCTAAGGAACCATTAAGGACTATTACACTCCACTTTTACAAAATATTGCACTCAATCTAAACAAGACATGAATTCATGTCAGTGTGCAAGTACTGCATCACAGTTTCTTCTATGATGTATTGCACAGTGATATCACACTGTACACCAGTATTTTGGTATGTCTCAGAATGAACAAATAGTGTAAGTGAATATATTTCCGACAAAAAAATGAATCTCAACAACAAAAAAAGATGTAAGCAGGCCGAGGCTGAGATTCACATGAGAAATACAAGGACAAACATTTCACCATTTCATAATTTTCTCTCTTGGTTGCTTTTGCAGTTGTGAACATGGATAAGTATTTAGAAAATCATATATATATGTAACCGAGGTCCTCTTGCGCTAGTCCAGCCCCAGGCTTGAACCCACAACCTCACAACTCACAACTACCACGGATCGGAAGACAAACGCCCTAACCAGTCAACCGAAAAGCCCAGGCTCCCAGTCAACTGACTAGGACGCTCTTTGAAGTGTCGGGAGGGAAGCTTTACTAACGTTCTACTCGCCAAGCTAGGCTAGCTGGCATCCGTTACATATAGATAAAGGTAAAGATTTTTCCACAGCTGCATGATCACTTGACACAATGGACATTCTGAGATTAAATGAGTGCGTTCTTGCATCAACACTTAAGAATGAATAATAAACCGACATGCAAATTCTCATACTGTATTTCTGACACCTAAACCTACAGTGTCACTTAATATTTACACGTGCTCCTGCCATCAATAAAAAAAATCTCACAAGCAGCAGCTGTCTGAAACAATAACTGGGATCCAGATGAACTATACCTTCCTGCCCGCATGGAGGGTTTTGTACATATAAGGACACACCAGACCCCATCCGCATTAGGGAGGGAGGGGAGAGGATGGGGGTGGGAGGAGAGGGAAGTCGCTTGTTTGTCCCCCTTGCAAGGTGGCAGGAGGCTGAAACGTGAAAAACATCAAATAAAAAAAAGGGCGATGAAAACAATAAAGACAAATAGTGAGACTGGGGTTTCCTTTGGAAGCAGATTGAGAGCCAGAGAGAGAGAGAGAGAGAGAGGGGTGGAGGGAGGGATTATAGGCAGGAGAGGAGGGAGGGATTGAGAGTTTGTGTGTCTGTGTGTGCAGCAGGAGGCACTGCCCCCCCCCCCCAGAGTGCTTCAGTCACCATATGAGAGAGAGAAAGACAGAGGGAGGGAGAGAGAGAGAGTTTAGAGAAAGAGGGGAAAAGTCCTGGCAGGGGAGCTGTCGAGACTAAAAGGAAACCCTCCTTTGAATCACCCAAATATGGTCAAACTGTAAACTTTTTTAAATGTGTCTTACCCGACGCCATTAAAGCCACAGAGGGGATGGGCCTAAGCAGCAATTTGGCACACACAACAAACAGCAAGAGAGCTTCGCTCTGCTCTGGGTCGTTAGGTGGTTTAACATCTCAGTAATCAGTCTAAGAGGGTTTGCAACAGCGTCTGGTACTAAAAATGGGCACAGCATATTTAGAGGTGTATAGGGGTAAGGAGAGCAGAGGTCAGAAGATCGCCTTTCATAATGGAGACGATCCAAAAATAGATCTGTGTGTAAACCTAAATTAGTATTCTAGAGACTTCATTTGTCATTTACATTACTATCTATCTATGTATTGTATGTACATTTTATTACTGTTATTTACATTATACCTGCCTATCTGACTGGATATGCCATGTGCATCACTGTGAATAAAACTCCTTCCTTATTTTTTCTAACCATTGCCTTAATGACTATGCTTAATAACATACACACATACACTGAAACACACACACACACACACACAAAACCTGTACAGCTTACAGGCATTCCACTATGCTCCACTAAGCCATTAAAAGTTTATGCAAACCAAATGCCTAAACAACCACTTAAACTGAATGTTCCGAGACAGTTCTCAGTGATTTCTAGCATGTAGACTACCGGTATGTACAACAGTCATGGCCTATCTGTGACTGGCCTACATGCATAATTAAATCCATTTACAGACTAACTTTCCAATACTAATTGCGAACACAAAGGCAACAAACAACAACCTACCTACAGTCGCAAAATAAAAATAATTAAACAAAGTAAAAAAATATTTATATATTTGTTTACTACCTAGTGTTCATGCATTGCACTGATTACTGCACCTGCACTGATCTCTAATAGACAGATATTTAGATGTGCCACTGATTAGCAATAACTGTTTCTTCACTGATTACTAGATGTCATTCAAATCATTTTACCTTTTCATTGATAGATGACACCTGCTCTAGATTTCCAGGAATGGTCATGTAGTAATGACGTTTTCCTCTACCAGGTACCTCTGTTCCTTGAATTCTTCAAAGGGACTGTTCTGAGAAGAGAGTCAGGTGGTGCCAACCTGCTCCGACTCCAGGGGGTACATAAACACCTAACACCTTCACATAGGTGATAGAATTTGTTGGGGATAATTTGAGTAGGGCAAAAGAGAACATACATTTGTATGGAAAACATACATTTGGAACATCCAGCTAAGCACAGCTTGTTGTTTGAAGAAAAAAAACAAAGGTAAAGCCACCAACTAGAAACTGCAAGCCACCTGTAACCACGTACTGATGGTAAGTTCCACTTAAGTAAGCTAAACCTACCTTGTCACCTTGACAGGAGTCTTGGCCAGTACTTTAATGGGATATAGGTGATGAGATAAACTGATGTCAGAAGATCATGATGACTCAAGAAATAAACTTTAGAAAATAAATTTAATTCCGTAAGCATGGTGTATACACTACTGCTTAAAAGTTTTGGATCCCCTGAAAATGTTTTTTATGTCACGTAATATTTTGTCAGTAAGCATCATATTTAATACTAATTTCTTCTAATTATATGAATGCATTTTCTGCATTGCATTGCAAATTTTTTTTGCAATGGAAAAGTACATGCATTGACACACTTTTCTGTAATGTGGTCACCATGCCATCCATCTGCATATTTCCATTTCACAACTTACACATTTTATAACTTGGTACCCTAAATGGCACACAATCAGAACCCTTTTACTTTATCTTTTACTATTTCCATAGTATGTGTATGTAGACCATGGGTATATTTCTTATAATAAGGGATGCTTGAATTTCCTACAGAATGATTAAAATATCATCTAATCGAACCTAATCAAATGTTATTTAAATGTTGCTTCTGATTTAAAATTTTGCCTTTTGTAACAGTCCGTCTGACAGACCTTTGCATTATAGCAGCTAATTGCCCCATGGTTTCAGAAGCATCTCCCACTTGGCTTGGTGGATGCTTCTTTCATAGCCCGCAGTCAGGCAGTATCCATTTGTGAACTTGTCAGCTGGCAAAACACAGGATGGCTTATTTAAATGTTGCAGAAATAGTTATAATTGATGCTGGGTTATGTTCCTTGAAATCTATTCAAATCTCTGATTTAACGACCTCCAGAGAGATTAGATTGTAGAACTGCCTCCGCATGCTAATGGAATTAAGGACAGTTCCTCATTTCACTTAAGTTCTGCATCACAACATACCTGTCCGTTTCTCATTCCTGCTAGATGTAACACACCAATCGTTTCAAATAAAATTGTTAATTTTCTCTAACAAGGTCTGCGAGAAATTCATTTGCCAAATTTCCTTTTCACAGATATGGTATAGTGGTTTGCTTGGAAACATGTATACAAACGTATAAGAAAGGTGATTTATGAATGTATGGTGTGTATTTTTCCCTAAAATAAACCCCTATGCCGTTATGATATCATTGCCGTTTGAGAGTGTTTTGGTTAAAATCCGAGAGAAGATGAGAGTATAGACCACTGGATTAGATCACTCCAGGCACTGAAGACCTTTTTTCCTGGATGGAAAGGCACCATCTGTCAACCCAATGTGGGACAGACAGTGTCGGGCCCGACTGAAATGTGCTTAGCTTACCACAACCACAAGTACTTCTACGAGGCGACGACTCTACGTCACGCGTTTGGAATGCTGTGACGGCTAGTTCATGGGGCCTGACGGATCCTAAGCAAAGTAGGTTACAGAAATAAAAAAATTAAAGTGAAACTAGGACATATAAAAGTTTCTGTCTGTGTGACCTGAATTAAACAGATGGTCAAAAGGATCAACTGGTCGATTTGCTTCTGTGCAACAAGTGTAAACTACGCAGTAGGCTGTGGGATGTTAAGCTAAGGTTGTTACTGCATTCATCTAACGTTAACGTTAATGAATTGAGTTGCTTTGCTAACATGAACAAAATAAACAAATGGCTTAACAAACACGCTAGACTAAGTTTCAACATAGGCTACTACTGCCTAAATACGGCGCCAATAGGTAACACGACTGGTGAATTATTTAAATAAAATTTTTCAAAGATGACTGTTTGCAATAAATACAATGTAACAGAAGCCAGGTTATTTGTAACGTCGGCTATGCTACGGCTACTGTTGCATTCTCAGCGTGTGGTAACGTTAGTTTCTGCTCAAGCTAGCCGACTCCACGCTCTGCTATAGCCCTAGCTACTGTAAGGTTGGACAAGCAGTGTTTCACTAAAGAACTGTCACATTCATGGTTCAACTTATCGTCGCCATCTATCACGGCACCCTTTCTCATTCACAGATGAGAGTGAAGACCAGACGACTGTAGACTTTGGAAACTCTCCCGGATTTTAAGAGGTAGGCTACGGAAACTCGTTACTGCTCATTGTTCGGCTAACGTTAAATGCCCCACACCAGTTTCTTCTAGACTGCCAGTTTTTGTCTCGCGATGAAGTTTTCAGCGCGATTTTAAATGTTTTGGCAATGTAACAATTTTACTATTAGGCTATACATTTTAACTGGTCGTAGTAGCTGAACATGCAGTCGTAAAATTCACGCCATGAGGATAAAATATTCCGTCCAGTGTATGTAGGCTATAGTTTACTAACTTCAAGGCCATAAAACTTTTCATTGGCTGGGCAACTTCATCGTTGAACGATATCTTAGATCAACAACATCTTTCCTGGCCCTCAGACCTCGGATTTGAGTTTGCTGTCAACCGGAAACGGGCTGAAATTAAACCGCCGGTAAGAGAGCAAATTGATCAGTGCATCGCAATAGGGAACGGTTTGCTGCTGTCGTATGATAAGGCTTTATTCGTGGAGACTTGATGTGAGTTTCAATGAAATGCCACATGACGTGCAGTCTATCGAAGATTTGAAGCGCCTGATGAATAGTTTGCAGACCCACTAAACATCATGCTGGTGGTCCATGCGGTTTTCTGGAAGAACATAACGTTAGTGATCATCCATTTTCAGATCTTAATAGCGTTTATTTCTGAAAGTCATTGCATTGTATGATATTCCATGTGGTCAAACAAAAAAGATCCATCATTACACAATATTCCATAATCCATAATACACAAATCATTTTTTCTGTGCTTGTTTGCTACGAAGTTCAAACTTCTGGAACAATGGCCATTGTACCAATTGTAGGACACCGGTGAACGAGGAACCTAGCAAGTGTCCTGCACCTGTGGGAATTTGTGTGTGTGTATGTGTGTGACGGAGAGAGGGAGAGTGAGTGCAGTCAGACATCTCACTTAGTGTTTTGTTGTCCAAGTGCCATTGGAATTCCCCTCTTGTGTGGGACTGGCTCCCTTTTTCCTGCTTTGAAACTAGTAGGCTATTGTTAAAGAGGTCTGAAAACGTTACCATAGGAAACGCAGAGCAGGAGCATCCCCGGCGTTGCCTTGGTTACCCATTACATAAACACTTGCATACCTCACGACTCTTTCCTTGAGATTGTCATTCACAGTGCAAAATCTCATTTTGGCTCTGTTTTATCAGCCAGAAAAATCGTGTAGCATGGGTTTATCGGAGAGCTATCAGGTAAGAGAAAGCATTGGGCTTGCACAGCAGCAGTTCACACTCTACTTACTACACCTCCACCCTCTCTGCAAACAAGGTCTCACAGCTGGATGTGTCATCCAAGGACTACAGCCCTGTGAAAAATAAGTGAGATCATTTGGTATTTTTATAGAGGATCACAAGTGGTTCTTGGACTTGGATGTTGATGTCATGCTTTCTGTCAGACTTCTGTATGTGGATTACCTACTGTCTTCTCATGAGCTCTCCCTTTTCTTTTGCATGCAGAGTTCCGTTATGTCCGGCCCAACCTGGCTGCCTCCGAGAACCCTAGGTAGCCCAGAGAGAGCCACGCCCCCCATGTCACATGCTGGACAGTCCTTTTACCGGGCCCAGAAAAAGGTCCTGGCTGACCCGAGGCCAAAGTATGGTGCCTACGAGCAGAATGGGAGCACAGGAGGGGGACCCACCAGATATATCGCCACAGGACCGACAGGTGAGAGTTATCAGATGGTTTAAGAAAAGCTGTCTGTTTTGTTCAAATGTAATTTCAGTTCTATGTGTGTAGTGTTACTATGTCTTTGGGAGCATTTCGGACCTAGTTTTCTGTATTCAGTGGCCAATGCATTTGAATGTTGATGGCTTTTAGTAGTTGTATGCACTGAGGTCATGGTGCGCAATTGGTACCCAATTCAACAACAGCAAACACAGTGTCTCCCTTAGGGCAAGACGACAACACGATGCATTATGTTTTATATAGCACTTATAAAAGTGCAAAGGAAAATGTTGCAAAATTAAGTTTCTACTAAACTTCCCCTTCATTGTATTTAGAGCTGAGTCATCCTTACCTATTAATACCCATCTTTCCATTTTGCCGTATGTTAATTGAGACTAATCCCCATCTCAACAAGAGAACCATCAAGGAATGTTGCTATGCAAAGGACCGTATCGGTAACACATCTGCATTCCAATAGTGTGACCAATAGCCATTCCCTGGGGTCTTATGTTGTCCTTCCACTTCATGTTGGCCTGGACACCAGGGTAAACAGTTGATGTCATATATCTGAGTGTTTGCCAGAGTCCCTGAAAGGGCATTCAGATGGTTCATATGCGGTTCATGATTGCGTTTATTTCTGTGTGTGTTTGTGTTTGATCAGGTGGCATCATGCAACACCCTGAAGACCCCAACTCTGCAGCTTTCCGCCCATTGTCTCCTAAATCAGGGGACCACTACTACCCCCCTTCCCATGGGCACAAGGATGAACGGCCCCCATGGAATGCCCATATGGGAGGCTATGACCATCAAGTGGGTCAAACTAGCACATCAAATGTCCTTTAAATACTCGTGTTTATTTTTTGTTTGTTTTGGATATATGTGGTAATTTTGTAGATGGCTACAGTACGTACCAATTTGTTGTTGGTATGCTATGCATAGCTTCATTTCATTGTTCCTTTGTCATTAGTGAGATAGAAACATGGTATGAAACGTTAGTCATCGTTGTTAAACCAGCTGTCCTTTTGTGGCCATGGAATATAAATTGAATTGTGAAATCCACAGTTGCACAAAGTCAATACGTTGATTCTGTTTTTGTAATGATATTTTGAACAGTGTTGTTTAACACATCTAATGTGAAATATTGTTTTTTTATGCACACCACCTCTATCTTGTACATCTGATCTGGAGTGGTAATGTGTGCGTGTTGTTTTCCAGAGCCGGGGCTCAGAGAAGCACCACTCCAACATTGACGCTGAGATTGACTCGCTGACATGCATGTTGGCTGATTTGGACAGCCACCCACACAGTACAAGCACACAGGTCATTGTAATAAAAACATATGCTGAAATAGTGTCAGTATTGTTTTTGGAATTTAGTAAATTTACTCTCTTTTTGTTAGTGTTTATTTGTGTTTTTGTAATGTTCACCTGGCATTTTAAATTTGGTTCTAATGTTCTACTCTAAAAATAGTACAGTCACACACTGAATTTCGCAGAAAAGTGTCTCACAGTCATTTTAAAAGGAAATAAAAATAAGTCGACACCCTATTTTCACAACAAATGACATAACGAGGGTGTTCTAGTGTTAATAGCTCAGAGGTGAATAGGGCAAATGAGGAATTGAGTCAGCCAGTCTGTTGACTGCTTTCTTTCTCCTTTCCTCTCTGTCTCCATACAGCTTTATGATAATGTGCCTTATAACAGGCATCACTCAGGGCCTTCAGGGGCTCATCCCCAGAGCCGTCCATCCATGGGCTACCCCCCTCACCCTCAGAGCCAGTACCACCCATCTCCCCCATATGCCGGTGATCACCAGACCTCTGCGTACAACCCCCAGCTGGATTACTCCTACCTGTCACCCTCCTCGGCCACCCCCTCCACCTCGACGTCCTCCTCTGTTCACCACAAGCCCTACCCACAGCCAGTGCCTGCCTCCTACACCACGGCCTCCACGCCGACCGGCCCCCGCTTCAGCGTCCAGGTGAAGACGGCACAGCCCGTCACCACCTACTCTCAGACGGGCCGTCCGGCCGAGCAGGCCTACACGCCACCCCCACCGCGCCAGCACACCTCCCGCCCGTTGGCCCAGGACCCCCGGGCACCTTATCAGGACCACCTTCCTGGCCAAGCCCAGTTGCCACAGCAACAGCAGCAGGGATGGTACTCTATGCCCCCGCCTCCAGCCCAGGAGATGCATGGGGCAGGAGGGCAGCAAGGAGTCCGTGGTGGCCACGGAGCCCAGCCCGCCAAGAAAGGTCCAGAAGCTTCAGGGATGGTATTGAGTTCAACCTATCAGCCTAGTAAGGTAAGGAATCTTTGGAGATCCTCAAGGAACAAGGCAACGTTTGGGGGACGTTCCCAGGACCTAGAGGGTTGATGTGATGAGCTAGTGTTGTAGTGAATTCATTCAGTGAATGCTTTTAAAATGCACCTAATGTGGATGTTTGGTTTTACAGGGCAATGGGCCGAGGCCTGAAGAGGAGTTGGATCGCCTCACCAAGAAGCTGGTTTATGACATGAACCACCCCCCGACCGAGGAATACTTTGGTAGGTTGAGGCTGCAAAATGCCTCCCTCTGGGGGTCAGGGTTGGTTCTGGGCAGCCACGGCCTGCTGGTTAGGGCCTCAGGCTTGTGACCAAATGATGGTTGGGTGCAATCTCTGATCATTTGGTAGGAATGTGGGCAATGGAAGGGGTTAAAGTGCCTCTCTCATACCCGGACATGAGTAAGCTGCCCTTGACGATGGTGCTTCCTTGGGACTGTAGCAGCAGACTGCCCACTGCTCCATGATGGTGTGTGCATGTGTGTGTGTGTATAATGGCATCTCTTGTTAGTGCCCATACATATGGACTCGGTAGTCATGGAGGCATTTGACTGCTATAAGGTCATTTGTTTACTGTAAACATGGGGTTTAATTCTGGTTTTGGTTTAACCTCTCTAGTATCACAAGCAGTGATGGAGAAATATAGACCAGATTACTTAGTGGATCGGAACTGTGCACTAAAGCTATTAAGGCTCTTGTTCAGCATGTGCATGACTTCTTTCAAATTCTGTCAGTAGTTTGATAGTTTGAAGTTTGATACCGCTAACCCGACAATGGGTTTTAATTCGTGTACCAGTGGCACTTGGCCAGATGCATCCTAGCCTTGACATAGCATGACACTTCAGTCATAGCGTTATCAGAGTCCCTACACATGAACTCTAGAATTGAGAATACGTTGGATGTACATAGAACTAGTCAAAAACTAGGTCAGTGTTCTCATCACATGCTATGTCGGGCCTTTTTAGTATTTTGTTCAAACTGTGATTTTGTCATTTTAATGCCTCTAGCCAAGTTGCACTGACTGGCATGCTCATTTGGGTTGGCAGTCAAATTTGAACACCCAGCTAGTGACACAATTTTCCTTTTGAAAGGAAGTTTGACCCATGCCTGCAGTGAAGAAGAACCTTAATAGCTTTAAAGCCACTTTAAGGTGCTGACCTCGAGTTAAGACTATTAATCGCTTAACCCTAGAAGGGATGTAGTTGTCTCTTTTTAACAGTGCCATTTAGGGACAACAGCTTAGTTTTCCACAGAACAATCTTAATACACACACTTCATCCACTTATTTTTGAATGATAAAAATCAATATTAATATTATTTTGATTTGAATCCAGGCGTGAAATATTAATTCATTCATGATTTGATAATGTTTGTGTTTGCTAACAAGAGATGGTAAATGTAAAGGTTTTGCTACTACACTGATATAGCACTTTTTTTTTTTTGGAGCTTTAGAAGCGCTCTACAATTTAGTGGGGTGGAGTGGAGTAGTGGAGACTGCCATGCACTTAAGGGTTTGGTGTCTTTCTCAAGGGCTCTTAACAGCGGCCACTCAACTCTTCAATCCACCGGTTGCCCAATGGCACCATCACTTCCACTTTCGCCACATTGAGTTGGCATTTTAACACTTTAGAGTACTGAGTCTGATATTGAGTTCTGCATAATGGCATCAGATAAAGGCTTAAAAACTGATGACCATTTGCTTGTTCTTTAGGACGTTGCGCGCGATGCGGTGACAACGTTCTTGGTGACGGCAGTGGGTGCATCGCCATGGAGCAGGTGTTCCATGTGGAGTGCTTCACCTGCATCACCTGCCATGCCCGGCTGCGGGGCCAGCCCTTCTACGCACTGGACAAGAAGAGCTACTGCGAGAACTGCTACATTGTCAGTGTTCCCTTTATTTTTCTTTTTTGTTCATTGTTTGTGTGTACATTATTTCTATCTTGAAAAACAATAAAACTTCATCGCTGTCTTTGTCTCTCTCTCTCTCTTTCTCTCTCTCACTGTCTGTCTCTCATTGTCTCGTAGAGTACTCTAGAGCGCTGCTCCAAATGTTCCAACCCCATCCTGGACAGAATCCTGCGGGCCATGGGCAAGGCCTATCACCCGCGCTGTTTCACCTGTGTGGTGTGCAACTGCTGCCTGGACGGGGTGCCCTTCACCGTGGACGCCACCTCCCAGATCCACTGCATAGATGATTTTCACAGGTAGCTAGCGTCAGCTGCGAGCTTTGTGCTAATGCTAACATTTATTAACATGGTGTCTGAGGCCCCTATGCTGACTCATTTGCGGCCCATCAAACATATTGAATCGGCAACCGTCATCAGCAGTCCCGGTAGTCAGTCGGTAGGCCTGCTATGATCGGTTTTGTGGTGAGCCTGGTGTGCATACACCATAACACTGCCAAAGCCCTCCCTCTCAGGGGATTCTCTCATTGGGGAGGGGTTGGGTGAGTGTGGTGGAGGGAGTGAGCACGCAAAAGCTAATGCTGAAATTATGCTAAAGCTGTGCTATTTCAGGGCTTCTCTCCAGCCTTGTGTGTGTGTGTGTGTGTGTGTGTGTGTTTGGGGAGGGGGGATGTTGGGTTTGAGTTGGAGAAGCCAGTGAGATAAACCTAAGCTGTTTGTAGTCCTATCTGTGAGGGTGGAGGATTTCAGGGGATTATGAGCTTTGCTTATTCGTCTTACAACTAAATTCACCGTTATTTGGTCAAAAAGCTGTTTCTGTTATAATCATGTCAGACATGAACTGAAAGGTATCCTCTTATGGCACTGAAATTGGGAGCTCTTGGGAGTTCAGTGAAATCCTGGTTGAGCTCAGCTCAGATCTTACTGTGTCTGTAGGGTGTGTCTGTCCGATGATTTAAAACATTTTTTATCTTTACAATTTGTCTGTCTTAGTTTTATTTATTTTTTCGATTGATTAATCAATCGGTTTGTTGTTTGATAGTAATTGACCATTTTTGTCACGAAAAGTATTTTCTCAATCAGCTTTGTTTTATCAACATGCCAAACCCCTTTTTACAATCATAGAGCAGATGGAACTGGAAATTTCACAACTCAAACTCAACACAAAAAAAATGTTTTGTGGCAAACTGATTACTCCATTGCTGAAATATGTGTGATATTTCAAAAGTTAACCAGCCAATATTTGCTGTTGCTGTTAATAACAAACCCACTGTGACACCTTGGTACACCCTATCCCGCATGCAATTCATCATCATCATCATCATCAATTAGAACTGTTTTTGTTGTGCATCTGCACTTTATTGTTGTCAACATCTACGCATGGGACAAGTGTGAAACGTAATTTCGATTCCTTTGTATGTCAAGTACATGTGAAGAAATTGACAAATAAACTGACTTTGACTTTGATCATACTGCTCATTTAACTGAAGGCGTTGTGTGGTTCTCCCTGTGCCACAGGAAGTTCGCCCCGCGCTGTTCGGTGTGTGTGCAGCCCATCATGCCCGAGCCAGGGCAGGAGGAGACGGTGCGGATAGTTGCCCTGGACCGCAGTTTCCATGTCAACTGTTACAAGTGTGAGGTGAGACACCATTTTACTTGACTATAAAAAGGTGAGATACCTGCAAGTGGCTTAAAGTCATCACACATCGGTAATTTGCAACTGCATGATGTTAGTTTTTCTTTACTGATCATCATTGTAACACAGAAATGGCTATTCTTTAGTACCTGCTAGCTTGCAAAGCTCTTTATCACACTCTCTTTAGATTTGTGATGGCGCGCATGACAAGAAAGGAGACTTATTTCAAATTGTGTTTGTTTTCTGCCCATCCATCCGTCCTGCCTCTGTAGGAGTGCGGTCTGCTCCTGTCGTCTGAGGGCGAGGGGCGAGGTTGCTACCCCCTGGATGGACACATCCTCTGCAAGAGCTGCAGTGCCCGTCGCATCCAGGACCTCTCTGCCAAAATCTCCACTGACTGCTGAGCCGCTCGTCCATGACGCCTCTGCCTCACTGTGCCCAACCGGGCTCTTGTTGCCCGTCTGTCCCTTGCCAATACTGTCCGTCTGAACAAATGTCCAAAGCTGTAGAAACTGGCTTGTGAGAGAGAGAGAGAGAGAGTGAGTGAGTGTGAGAGATGGAGTGAGGAAGACTCTGTATGCAGTGTATGACTATGTGATGTCTGTAAGCCATTGAAATGTACTGTTCAGAATCACCTCAGCATTTAACATGATACTGCTGACTCCTGTTGATGCTGCAGTTTGCTCAGTTTTTGTTGTGTATGTTTAGGAGGCAAACATGGGAAAAAACCTGGAACTGATACATGGGCTAAGAGCCCAGCGCGTCCCAGTCTTGTCTACATACCGGACTCCACTTTAGTTAGTTGTACACTTGACCCCTGAGCTGCAGGCAGCAGGGGTGTCGCCCAAAACACCACTAGATCCAATCAGTCACATCTGCTGTAGATCAGTAACTCTGTGTCTGTGTTTTGGTGCAGCCCAGCCATTCAATGGTGAACAACAAGCTTGTATGATGGAGCTAGATAAACCTGGTGTTTGTTTTTTTGCTTTTGTTTGTTTTGCTGCATTTCAGTATAGTTATCAGTTCGTATCTGACGAGATGTAAATGCACCCATTCCAAAAAACACACAGTTGGTTGGGTGTTGATATCAGGACAGTTTG
>JAGFZM010003875.1:0-11842 GCA_017657215.1 Limnothrissa miodon
CACATCATGGTGTACTATCAGATTCCTGAGTCAGTATAGCACATCATAGTGAGATACATCAGATTCAGAACCGTACATCATAGTACATAGGACTCTGTGATGTGTTTTCAACAGTTGCAAAAAACAATGATGTACTCCACATGTAGGTGATGCAAATGTGTGAAGGTGATGCCACACCTTCATTGTTACACACTTGCTCTGGGTGCGTCATGAGTTTGGTTGTTTTTTGCATTGTGTCAAAGTACCCTTCCCACACACACAAACACACATACACTTGGCAAGCACATGTGCACACGCCCTTCAGGGAGCTTTCGAATGAAAGAACAGGTTGGGCCGCTCAAGTGCTGACAATGCCTGCCGCTGTAATTGGACTGGTTAAGTGCCTGCACGCCCACTCTCCTCCTGTGAAATCACATTTGCATTTAGAATGGATCCCACATTTACCTGAAGCCTACGGAGATTTGTGCCTGCACATCTTGGACAGTGACTTCAAAGTTTTCCTCCCTATATGCATTGCTAATTACATATATATAGGAAGAACTAGATTTTTCTAATGAACTTAAATTCAGGAGTCAAACAAGCTGAGTATGAGATAGGAGTCTCAGAGCTGAAGTCGTTAACTTCTTACACATGATGCATCCACTCCCCACAACACAATCGTCTCATTCATAGTCGTGAAATGCGATTGGGGCATCGGAAACGACCTCATCAAAGTCTTTTAGCCCTGCTAAATCTTGTTAGCGATGAATGAACCAGGCCAGCCTTTGTGTGTTAAGTAAGTGAGCCTTTTTGAAGGGGAGAACCTACTCTACCGCTTGTTTTATGGCCGCAACAAAAACTAGCAGTAGTCCAGCGTTCATAAATAAACCGTCCTTTCATTTCCAATAAAGTAAAAATCCATGGTTCTTACTGATGGATCTGAAATGTAAGAAAAACACCTTTATTTACCGTGTCATAGCAAAAACACGTTATACCATACCATATCATACCATACCATAGGAGACCAAATATAAAACATACCATATCCTTAATCTTCTGTGAGAAAAAAGCCTACACATCCAGTGGAATTGAAAAGAGAAGAAAATGTCGAGCCTTGTAGTGATTACTATAACTGCAGTAATCAAGAATTCCCCTTGCAAACATTTACTGCAGGAACACAATGGCAGTCACACACAGAAAGTTGAGAACAGCATTTGAGGGATGGGGGTGAGGTGTTCTCTGTGGCTGGCAGTCCTCCATCATTGTTTCTGCAGCCTGGCAGGAACACACCCCAGTACCTTGTCCATTCTGTTTCATAAGCAGAGCAAGGAACACAGGTCTTAATTCTACCCCCATTTATGTGGCACTCAGCTGCCTGACAGATCTGCTTTTTTTCACAAGATGCACAGATACGCTTACAGTGAAACAGACTGCAGAATTTTAGTAAAAATATGTTTGATAGGTGACAAATACCCTCTCTGGCCTTCTCTGCTTGTCCTCTACACTTCACATAGTTGTACATTTGCACATTTATGTACTGTAGAAGTCATGTAGACTGAAATTATGACACAAGTAACTCTGCCCTACCCAATGATGATTTCACTATAAAAGACTTAATGCATCCCTGGCCAGGATGACATTTTGACTTTGCATTTACATGCTGCGCATAGACACCATCCATATCAACCAGGTGATGTCACCTTTTACCCAGAAAGCATTGTGACATAAATGTAATGGCAGCTTACAGTGCTACAAAAGAAGGTTTTTTTAAGTCATGTTACATATAGCTGGTACTGATGCCAGTCTTCTAAGGCCAACATGTCTTCCAAGCCAGGGATTCTGTTAACATTTACTACTCTCCTGTAACTGTCAGGGGGTCAAATGTGAAATACCCAATACGTGGGCTTAAGGCCTAAGTCGTCCCTGCACAATAAGGAGCGGGATACGTAGTCTTTCTTTTTAATTCATCATAGCCTTGGTGGGTAGTGATGGCTTTCAAGGATTTGGTATTAATCTGCTTCAAGAAAGCTGGTCGTAAGGGCTTTTGAAACCTTCTGTTTCTCCTCTTTGTGTTTAGGAGTGTTTGGATAAGTTCTCCAAAAAGCTTTCCTTCATTCTGGAGGCTCAGGGGGTGAGTTCAGAGTATTTGTGATTCCCGTAACCAACAGCAACCTAATTTTACAGCGACCAGTCCCAATTACTGTGATGTCATGCCCCTCTGCTTTTTTTTTTTTTTTTTTTTTTTTGGGCCCCCCCCCCCCCCCCCCCCCCCCCCCCCCCTCTCTCTCTCTCTCACACACTCACTCCCTCACTCCACAGGAGGCAATTGAGCACATCCAGAAGAATGTGAAGACAAAGCTGCAGGGTTTTGTAAAAGAGTGAGTTTCTCCTTTGACACTTGAATTTGTGTCTCCTATGAGGGTCTCAGATTAGTCTGGGCCTCCCCTCCTCCTCCTTCTTTTCCTCTCCCCTCCACCTCTCCTCTCTTCCACCTCTGATCTGGCCTTCCTCAAAAAGACTGGCAACACTTAGAAGCAGCGGTGGTAGCAGCAGTCTCCTCCTCAAACAGTCTTAAACCTCCAGATACACACAACCAGCTCTGTGGCTCAAGTAAACAAATGGCCAAAGCCCACACAGCGGAAGATCTCAGTCTTCCTGTCGCACACAGAAACACACGCACACACAGACACCCACGTTCTCACAGCAAACACAGGCATCCAAATTCATCCATGAGCACCACAGAATACACACACACACACACACACACCTCTTGGACAAATCCAACACTCACTAAGATGTGCTCTCACTTGTTCACTGGTCTAAAAACACACACGCCTCCACACTCTAATGCATATGCAGGAAGGTGAGCGTACACACACACCTACACAATACATCTTCCTCTATTTAAAACACCTTGTGTGTGTGTGTGTGTGTGTGTGTGTGTGTGTGCTTTTAGACTTGCCTCTGCCTGTGACCACTCTCTTTCCGCTCTGTCTTCACAAGTCGCCTCTGCAAATTTAAAGCATTACATTGCCCTAAGAAATTGCTGTTTTACCACCCACATGTCCATTTCATGTAAATGATAGAACTTTTCAAACGTAGTTTAAAACTTTTCTGAAAAACATCTTTGTATGTATGTGTAACTAGTACCTGGATTACCTAGTAGCAGTACATAGTATATAGTATGGCTACATATATACTGCCTCGTTCTCTTCTGATTAGGTGCTGGCATTAACCAGTATTTCCACACACTGTATGTAATCACAATAAAGTTGAATGTACTGTAATGTAATCTAATCAAATAATACCAATGGATTATTATTATTATTATTATTATTAATAATAATTATAATAATAACAACAACTATAATAATAATAATGTTATTATTGGGCCAATCATTCACAAACGCTGATATATTTTCTGCCAGCACTCTTTATGGCTATGCTTTCATATTTTTTTTTTTTTTTACAAAGCTTTCCAAAGATGGCATGAATTCTGAATCCTGATCTTTTCCTCTAAATCTGTTCCTCTCTGTGTGTCACCCAGAGATGTGAAGCGCTTTAAGGACGTCCGTAAGGAGTTTGAGCGCTGCAGTGAAACGCTGGACAACGCATTGAACAGGAACGCCCAGGCGCCGCGTGGCAAGCAGCACGAGGTGGAGGAGGCCAGCAACGCCCTGCTCAATGCCCGCAAGGCCTTCAGATCAGGAGCTCTGGACTACGTGCTGGAGGTCAGAAGTCAGTCACCTGTGTCCAGCACACACACACACACACACACACACACACACACATTCATACACACGGACAGTAGAACTGTTTTCTTACAGCACCAGCCTGCCACTCTTGATGCTGCCTGAAGCCCGTCAGTGTATTAATAGGAGCAGTGGAGTTGCTTAAGCTCAGGCGGAGCACTAGGCTCCAGTGCCTGACCCGCAGGAAAAACAGTAGGAACGGAAATGGCGGTTCCCTACCACTGTCTCGAGACGACACCACCCCAGCTGCGGCCCGCCTCTTCCTCCTCCTCCTCGCCAGGCTCCTCCATCCCAGCCGCAGCTAACGCCCTGAGGGGCACCAGCTGATTGCTATTAATACACCCCAGCCAGTCAGCCACTGGGCGCAGCTGTCCAGCACAGCATCTAGTAAAAGATAGCTGGCCTTCTCCACTGCTCTCAGCATCTCCCCTCTCTGCATCCCAGTGTCTGCACTAGACACTAATCCCTTAGCCATAAACCATTATCCATTATCCAACCAAGTTGATTCATGCAATCAAGTTGAGTTATGATTTCAGCCATATTGCCTCACAGTCTCGCCCTCGTCTGCACATGACCACTACTGTTTCTTCCCCTCATGCACAGTGCCATCCATCAGTACACTGCCCCTCTCCTTTCTTCACCATCCTCCTCTTTTTCTTTCATCCACTGTTCTGTTCTCATGCTCTTTCTATTTCTTCCATCTCTGGCCCTGCACCTTTCACCTACTGTACTGTGCGCTCTTTCTCTATCTCACAAATTCAAATTCAAATTCAAAGTTGCTTTATTAACATGACTGTTAAAATACAGTTCCCCCCTCCCCTCTCTCTCTCTCATCTGTCTTCTATGCAGTCTCTTATCCTGCACATCTCCTGTTCTGTCTTGCTTTGACTCCTGTTCTGTCCGCTCCTGTTATTTCTACCACACCCATTGGTTTTAATGTCTCGCACTCCCTTCTATTTTTATCCATTTCTCTTTTCCATCCTTTTTTAATGTGTGTAATTTCTGTTTCCCACTTGGCTTTCATGTGTTTTCTCCCACTTCAATTTGGTTCATTCATCTGTTTGTGTGGCTAGTGTCTGCCTTTGTGTGTCTAATGTATTCAAGCCTTGTTCTGTCTTCCCGTACAGATCAATGTCATTGAGTCCAAGAAGAAGACAGACATCCTCAATGCAGTAAGTCTGACTGGGGCTTAATGTGTTTTAGCATGACATACAGTACAACGGAAAATACCTTTTCATATCTGTGTGATTGTAGTTAATTTATTATATAAATAGTGATACAATTATCCTTATTTAATCCTTGAATTAATTATACATTCGTGTGTGTGTGTGTGTATGCGCACTTACATAGGTTCTATCCCTGATGGACGCTCAGGCCCAGTTCTTCCAGCAGAGCCATCAGTCCCTGAAGGAGCTGGAGACGCACCGCAAGAGCCTGAGTGATGAGGTAAACCAGCAAAGCAGCGAAAGAACAGATGAGATAAAGAACAAGCAGAGAACAAGAAAAAGAAAGATGGATGAAGGGCAAGAGTAGAAAGCTATCAGCATTAGCAGGAGAGAGAGAGAGAGAGAGAGAGAGAGAGAGAGAGAGAGAGAGAGAGACTTGAACAGAGAATAATGAGGGACTGGAATAAGAGGTACATTTTTAAAGCTGACATAGAATGGTTGAATGAAGTATTGTACAATGTTCTCTGATGTTAAAGTAGAATATATTCAACTTTAACTTATCAAGAAGAGCTCAAGTACAATTGAAATGTTATGTTTAGCCTGGATATCAAAATGTTCCTTTTGGGTAAATGTCACCGTCTTTGGCAGCAGCAATTGAACTACAGAAGCTTTGAGCTATTTGACATCACTTGCTCTACTTTACCCAGTAGCTAGTTCAAGATTTTCATATGAAGCAGCACACAGATATGTCTCATATTCATTATGGCTTTTTGGCCATACACAACCTCTCAATCCATACAAGCCAGGGGAAGCCATTCCATGTCTCCTTTAAAGAAGGGATGAAGTAGAAGGAGGGCAGAGGAACTAGTGGTATGATTTGAGGACTGTAGGAAGAAACCCTGGAAAGAGACGTGCCTCAGAGGAGCATGGCACTGATGCATCATGGGACAACACAGCCAGCGTGACACTCATCATTACAGGAAGCTGCCAACAGGGCAATAACAGGAAATGTTTCACATGACACTCTTACAATTGCCATATCAAGTGTGTGTGTGTGTGTGTGTGTGTGTGTGTGTGTGTGTGTGTGTGTGTTTTGTATATGTTTGTTTGAGTTGGCATCTGAAGCATGATTGGAGATGGCAGATCATTTTAGGAGAAGGCAAAATATCCGAGTCCAAGCACAGGACATTTAAAATCAACACAGACCAAGTTACTTAATTGTGTCTGGAGCTATTAATAAAAACCATTAAGGAATGTTAGCGTGATGGTTAACACCATTCCTAAAATTCCTACATGTTAGACACCCAATGTCCTGAAGCAATGGTTTTCGTTAGTTGAATTTACATGTATGGTTTTCCCTAATTCAGATGTGAAGCCCACCTAGAGGTTTGAAAGCCACCTATTGACAGTACTGAACACACACACACACAAACATATACACACACACACACTATTCCATGACTGCATTAACACTTTGCAAGGACACAAAATTAAAGCTGTGAGGCTAGTAATAGCCAGTTAAAAATCCCAACATTAACTTGGAAAAGCTGCTTGTCCCTTGCAGATATATATATATATATATATATATATATATATATATATATATATAATTTGTTTTTTTGTTTTTTTAAACCAAGTTTAATTGACACAGATGTGTAGCTTATGGAGTCTGTTTTTCTATATTTACTTTTTGACACACTTACATGTAGTTTTGCCATTATATATTGTATCATTACCGTTGCAGTTGTTGGTCTATGTTTTGATGCTTTAAGGTAGTTTGTGTTTGTTAGTATCAAGCTGAGATAAGTCATCAGATGGCTAGTTTTAAAACGGCCATTTAGTTTTACAAAGTGAAGCAAAGTTAAAAACTTGTTAAAACAACATATGTATGTTCAATCCCTGAATGTAGATTTTAGACCAATGCTGAGGTGCCCTTGAGCAAGACACCACTCCCTGGCCACAGTTGTAGCAAATAGCCTGCTGTGTGTGTTTCACTCATTCACAATTGGGATGAATGCAGACTAGATTTCCCTCACAGGGTCAAGACTACATATACTACATACATTTTCCATGGAAGGTTTCAATGCTGGCTTAATATACCTTATAGTAACCCAGTTATATAACAAAATAAGCCTTTACTGAAGGTCTGATCCAGATTTATTCAGGTTATTTCCTTACAAAAACACCCTTATTCGACTACAGCTGTAATTCCCCTGCAGCTTAGGCTGTACAATATATCATAGCAAACCACAGCATACAAACTCATACAATTAGACCTGAACTTTATTTGGCAGTCACCCAGGAACAGCCTTTGTTTACCAAACTAGATTAGGATTAGAAATTAATCTTGAGGTGTTCAGATCGTGTTTTTATAGGGAAAGATCTGTTCTAAAGGCCTTGTTGTACGGTTACGAAGCATCTTTTTGGCAAGACAACTGTGTGCAGTTAAGCGAACGGAAACACTCACCTTCTGCTGGCCACAAGCGCAACGCGCTTCCTGTCAACTCAGGAAATGACACAAGATAAAACAGCAAAAGTGAGTCAAAGCAAGTTGAACATACACTTTTTTCTGTCTCTGGGGACAGTAGTTAAGATAGAGAGAACAAGGGGAGAGAAAATGAGAGAGAGAGAGAGAGCGCAGGGGGAGATTTTGAATCTCTGTCCTGACCTGGATTCTGCACAGGAAATTGGAAATCTTCCAACACTTCCTGCTTCCTGTTTCTCTAACGGAAGTCTTCAAGTCGTGTCCATTGACCCGAACTGGGATTGGCGCCAGATCCCTGTTTTCATTTTCTTTTAATTCTTCTCCAGCTTTCCTCCTGGCTGCTGCCTCGGCCTGTCCGTTTCTCCTCAGCGCTCTGAGTGCATCTCTGAAACGCTGTGTAAATGTCACGCTGCCCTTTTTCAAGTGCTGGATTTTACCGGCTCCCATCAATTCCCTCTCTTTTATCCTTCTTTTCTTCCCACCTAGCTGTCTGTTCTGTAATTATTTCTGTTTATCTCCATGTCATTAATGTCACCATTAATCTACACATTTCTATCTTTTCTTTCTCACTGTCTCTCTATCTTTCTTTCTCTTTCTCTGTCTTTGTTATTTATCAAGCAAACCCAGCTGGTTCTAAATGCAGCGCGGGAGAAGAGGGACATGGAACAAAGACATGCAGCTATAAAGAAAAAGGTGACACACACACACACTTACTCTCTCTCAAATACACATACTAGTACAACTGTCCATCAACTAGAATGCTCTGTAGCTATCTGTATTACTCACACACACACACAAACTCTTATTCTTTCTCTCTCAAATATACACACATGTACAACTGTGCCACAGTTGGCACGGACACACACTTTCTTTCTTTCGAAGTAGCACCGACTTAAATTCTCTGATTCTCCATGGGAACAGAGAGAGGAAGAAAGAGGAAGACCTCAAAATAACCTCAAACTAAGTTTCTAAAACTAGTCTGGTGGTACTCAATATCTGTCCATTAAAATTGATAGCCATTAGAAAGCAGGTAGGCCTGTGGCCGATGATGAGTTGGCTCTTCTCATAACCTCGTCAGTGATAGATGGTCGTGATTTGTCACGGATTTCATATTGTCCCCTCACTCCTTTACCCCCCACCTGTTTCTGGTTTCCATGGTAACACTTCACCGGGGTCTCACTGTGCGTGCTGACCTCACCAGGATATGTCTTACGATGACTCCATCATGGATTACTGTGCCGACTCCGCTACAGGGATTGTCATGGAGGGCTACCTCTACAAAAGGGCCAGCAACGCCTTCAAGACGTGGAGCAGGTGAGCTCAATCGCTGATACCTTCACCTGTCACCCAAGAAATCAACCTTCCCATCACACAGCCCATGATCTTGTCACCCAATAAATCAATCACTGTCGCCAGCTACTGTAGGAAGCACTGGCTGCAGCAAGACATTGTGGTCTTCCGACTATTGAAATCAACCGATCTATTAATTAATTAGTCTGCCATTCAGCCATTTCTGCCTTTGTTAATGTAACAGGCTTTAGGTATTTTATAGGTGTGTCCAAGGTACCAGTTAGCGTTAACATCAATTATCTTTGTGTTGGTACAAATGGTTTTGTTTTCCTTCCTATGGGCAGCAGTGGTAGAACAGAGCTAGGGCTGGCAATGCTCTGAGATATGGCTTGACTGTAATGGCCAATGGATGTGTTTTTGCCTAGTCTGTATTGTTCCCTGACGCTTGAATTACTGAATCTGACTAATGATGAGACCTATTGGGCATTGAGGTACTGAGTGGAATCGCAATCACTAGATAGGCTTATTAATCTCTCTCACTTGCAATCGTTTCTCTCTCTCTCTCTCTCTCTCTCTCTTTGTCTCTCTCACTTTTCATTTCTTGATCTCCATCACTTATCTCCATCACTTTCACTCTCTGGGCCCGATTTTCAAGTTCAATCGCTCATAGTCTGAAGTTTAAAACACAGTTCTCTTTGGGGGAGGGGGCAGCGCAGAACGCTATATTGCCTGTAGGAAAAGTGGACAAAATGGGTTGTCTTAAATGAGTAAATTAGTCATGGGTGTGTTTGGGGCGTAGCATGTTACAAACCAGTAAGAGTTCACACTCTCTCAAAATAGCAATGATAGGTTGCGCAAGTCGCGAAAGCACTGTGTGCCGTGCGCATTATCGGGCCCTACGTCTCTATCTCTCTTTCACTTTCTCCATCTTTTTCTATCTTTTCATCTTTCTCTTGCTTTTCCCTTTTTCTTTCGTTCTCATTCTCTATCACTCTTCAATCTCTATCAATCTTGTTAGGCGCTGGTTTTCAATACAGAAGAATCAGCTGGTGTATCAGAAGAAGTTCAAGGTGAGCTTGTTGACATGTTGCTGTTAGATTGAGGCTCATCATAAAATATGTACACACACATTGACTGCTTTGCCCTTGGTGTGTGTGTGTGCGTGCGTGTGTGCGTGCGTGTATGTGTGAGTGTGTGTGCTTCCTCTCTACAGTACTCTATACTTCTCAACTCTTCTATATCTATCTCTTCTATACACATATATACATATACTGTACACATTATACTATATACATACTATACACATTCACAAGTACACACAAACACATACTTAGACACTCATACACATAAACAAACACATGTGTATTGTGTAACATAACTGACAAGTCAAGTGTGGTAATTCAGTGCTGTGACAAGTCTTCTTCTTTCCTCTTCCTCTACTTCTTCTTTCTCCTTTCTTTTTCTCTCCATTTTGTGTCCTCGGTTCATCCAGTTAAGTATGAAACAAGGAGGGAAATGTGTGCCTATACACACATATTATACATAACACATACACACACACACAGGCACACACACACACATGCACATTCACTCAAAATCATGTGGACACATACATACGCAAGTAAAAAAGAATAAAAGAATGACACATGGTGGGGAAATGTATGTGTATACACAGACCATACGTACAAACACACACACACACACACACACACACATAGAAACAAGGATGTGCACATTGCACACATACACAAACAAAGTGCATACACGTGATGGGCTGTTATTGGCGTTGAGGTGTACTGTAACTTGTGTAAACTGCGCTAAAATATCATTAAGAAAGTCTTCATAGCTTGCGCACCACACAGCTCCCAACCCAACTTTGAAGATAGATATTTTTAATATCGCACGACAAGAGTCTCGAACACGTTAACACAGATAAAGGCTCACCATTAGTTTACACATATACATTCACAGACATACAGTATGCAATTATACACTTATACATACACAAGCACATGGAGAAACATGGAAAGGAAATCTACTGTATATGTGTGTATACGCATACTCGCACAAATACATACATACACTCTCACACACATACAGAAACATTTACATAGATATGCACATCTGTATGCACTCATACACAAACATATACACATACATACACAAACAAACACACATTCACATACACGTTGTGAGATTCTAATATGTTCTTTGCTTCCTCAGGAGCAGCCCACAGTTGTGGTGGAGGACCTGAGGTTGTGTACAGTAAAACATTGCGTGGACCAGGAGAGAAGGTTCTGCTTTGAAGTCGTCTCTCCCTCCAAGTGAGTCCAAACTCAAGGGCAACAGTTTAACAAGGGATTAGGAGTGTGTGGGTGTATGTGTGTGTGTTTGTGTGTGTGTGTGTTTGTGCATGCTTATGTGGTGTGTTTGTGTTGTTGTGTTGTTAGGGTGTGTGCGGGTGTGGTGTGTATAGAGTGTGTGTGTGTGTGCGTGAGTGATGTGTGTGGTGTTTGTGTGGTGTGTATAGTGTGTGTGTGTGTGTGGACTCCTCTGCCACATGGCATAAACAAAACTCACGCAGACTTAGCAGAGAATCTTTATGTAGCTTTTTCTGTAATGCGCCCTTTACAGCCTTGAAGGGCACACTTGTGCAAAGTGTAGGTGCTTTACAAGCAGACAGGTTCACATGTCGAATAGACGCATTTCTCATGCAGTTACCATGCGACACTGGCAGCATGAGACCTGTTACAAACACATGACATGTCCCACATTTGGTCTGTCATCACTTTAGAGTGTGTGTGTGTGTGTGTCTGTGTGTGTGTGTGTGTGCGTGTGTGTGTGCGTGTGTGTGTGCGTGTGTGTGTGTTTGTGCACAAATGACAGTGTAAGAATAATAAAATATAAATAATAACAGAAAGAAGTCAATTGGTAGCCTGAAGGTCTGGGAATACTCCTTATCTATAGAAACAGATGCAGTCACAAAGACACAAACAGACCTGAAACTACTGAAGTCTGATTCCATGTATTATCTTCCATGTAGAACCTAGTGTGTGGGCACTGGCAGTTAAGTTAAGCTTCGTAAGAAATCTAAATAGGTTGTGGTCAGCAGTTTCACAAGTTTCAAATTGCAACGTGTGTGTGTGTGTGTGTGTGTGTGTGTGTGTGTG
>JAGFZM010003876.1:0-11853 GCA_017657215.1 Limnothrissa miodon
CACATCATGGTGTACTATCAGATTCCTGAGTCAGTATAGCACATCATAGTGAGATACATCAGATTCAGAACCGTACATCATAGTACATAGGACTCTGTGATGTGTTTTCAACAGTTGCAAAAAACAATGATGTACTCCACATGTAGGTGATGCAAATGTGTGAAGGTGATGCCACACCTTCATTGTTACACACTTGCTCTGGGTGCGTCATGAGTTTGGTTGTTTTTTGCATTGTGTCAAAGTACCCTTCCCACACACACAAACACACATACACTTGGCAAGCACATGTGCACACGCCCTTCAGGGAGCTTTCGAATGAAAGAACAGGTTGGGCCGCTCAAGTGCTGACAATGCCTGCCGCTGTAATTGGACTGGTTAAGTGCCTGCACGCCCACTCTCCTCCTGTGAAATCACATTTGCATTTAGAATGGATCCCACATTTACCTGAAGCCTACGGAGATTTGTGCCTGCACATCTTGGACAGTGACTTCAAAGTTTTCCTCCCTATATGCATTGCTAATTACATATATATAGGAAGAACTAGATTTTTCTAATGAACTTAAATTCAGGAGTCAAACAAGCTGAGTATGAGATAGGAGTCTCAGAGCTGAAGTCGTTAACTTCTTACACATGATGCATCCACTCCCCACAACACAATCGTCTCATTCATAGTCGTGAAATGCGATTGGGGCATCGGAAACGACCTCATCAAAGTCTTTTAGCCCTGCTAAATCTTGTTAGCGATGAATGAACCAGGCCAGCCTTTGTGTGTTAAGTAAGTGAGCCTTTTTGAAGGGGAGAACCTACTCTACCGCTTGTTTTATGGCCGCAACAAAAACTAGCAGTAGTCCAGCGTTCATAAATAAACCGTCCTTTCATTTCCAATAAAGTAAAAATCCATGGTTCTTACTGATGGATCTGAAATGTAAGAAAAACACCTTTATTTACCGTGTCATAGCAAAAACACGTTATACCATACCATATCATACCATACCATAGGAGACCAAATATAAAACATACCATATCCTTAATCTTCTGTGAGAAAAAAGCCTACACATCCAGTGGAATTGAAAAGAGAAGAAAATGTCGAGCCTTGTAGTGATTACTATAACTGCAGTAATCAAGAATTCCCCTTGCAAACATTTACTGCAGGAACACAATGGCAGTCACACACAGAAAGTTGAGAACAGCATTTGAGGGATGGGGGTGAGGTGTTCTCTGTGGCTGGCAGTCCTCCATCATTGTTTCTGCAGCCTGGCAGGAACACACCCCAGTACCTTGTCCATTCTGTTTCATAAGCAGAGCAAGGAACACAGGTCTTAATTCTACCCCCATTTATGTGGCACTCAGCTGCCTGACAGATCTGCTTTTTTTCACAAGATGCACAGATACGCTTACAGTGAAACAGGCTGCAGAATTTTAGTAAAAATATGTTTGATAGGTGACAAATACCCTCTCTGGCCTTCTCTGCTTGTCCTCTACACTTCACATAGTTGTACATTTGCACATTTATGTACTGTAGAAGTCATGTAGACTGAAATTATGACACAAGTAACTCTGCCCTACCCAATGATGATTTCACTATAAAAGACTTAATGCATCCCTGGCCAGGATGACATTTTGACTTTGCATTTACATGCTGCGCATAGACACCATCCATATCAACCAGGTGATGTCACCTTTTACCCAGAAAGCATTGTGACATAAATGTAATGGCAGCTTACAGTGCTACAAAAGAAGGTTTTTTTAAGTCATGTTACATATAGCTGGTACTGATGCCAGTCTTCTAAGGCCAACATGTCTTCCAAGCCAGGGATTCTGTTAACATTTACTACTCTCCTGTAACTGTCAGGGGGTCAAATGTGAAATACCCAATACGTGGGCTTAAGGCCTAAGTCGTCCCTGCACAATAAGGAGCGGGATACGTAGTCTTTCTTTTTAATTCATCATAGCCTTGGTGGGTAGTGATGGCTTTCGAGGATTTGGTATTAATCTGCTTCAAGAAAGCTGGTCGTAAGGGCTTTTGAAACCTTCTGTTTCTCCTCTTTGTGTTTAGGAGTGTTTGGATAAGTTCTCCAAAAAGCTTTCCTTCATTCTGGAGGCTCAGGGGGTGAGTTCAGAGTATTTGTGATTCCCGTAACCAACAGCAACCTAATTTTACAGCGACCAGTCCCAATTACTGTGATGTCATGCCCCTCTGCTTTTTTTTTTTTTTTTTTTTTTTTGGGCCCCCCCCCCCCCCCCCCCCCCCCCCCCCCCTCTCTCTCTCTCTCACACACTCACTCCCTCACTCCACAGGAGGCAATTGAGCACATCCAGAAGAATGTGAAGACAAAGCTGCAGGGTTTTGTAAAAGAGTGAGTTTCTCCTTTGACACTTGAATTTGTGTCTCCTATGAGGGTCTCAGATTAGTCTGGGCCTCCCCTCCTCCTCCTTCTTTTCCTCTCCCCTCCACCTCTCCTCTCTTCCACCTCTGATCTGGCCTTCCTCAAAAAGACTGGCAACACTTAGAAGCAGCGGTGGTAGCAGCAGTCTCCTCCTCAAACAGTCTTAAACCTCCAGATACACACAACCAGCTCTGTGGCTCAAGTAAACAAATGGCCAAAGCCCACACAGCGGAAGATCTCAGTCTTCCTGTCGCACACAGAAACACACGCACACACAGACACCCACGTTTTCACAGCAAACACAGGCATCCAAATTCATCCATGAGCACCACAGAATACACACACACACACACACACACCTCTTGGACAAATCCAACACTCACTAAGATGTGCTCTCACTTGTTCACTGGTCTAAAAACACACACGCCTCCACACTCTAATGCATATGCAGGAAGGTGAGCGTACACACACACCTACACAATACATCTTCCTCTATTTAAAACACCTTGTGTGTGTGTGTGTGTGTGTGTGTGTGTGTGTGCTTTTAGACTTGCCTCTGCCTGTGACCACTCTCTTTCCGCTCTGTCTTCACAAGTCGCCTCTGCAAATTTAAAGCATTACATTGCCCTAAGAAATTGCTGTTTTACCACCCACATGTCCATTTCATGTAAATGATAGAACTTTTCAAACGTAGTTTAAAACTTTTCTGAAAAACATCTTTGTATGTATATGTAACTAGTACCTGGATTACCTAGTAGCAGCACATAGTATATAGTATGGCTACATATATACTGCCTCGTTCTCTTCTGATTAAGTGCTGGCATTAACCAGTATTTCCACACACTGTATGTAATCACAATAAAGTTGAATGTACTGTAATGTAATCTAATCAAATAATACCAATGGATTATTATTATTATTATTAATAATAATTATAATAATAACAACAACTATAATAATAATAATGTTATTATTGGGCCAATCATTCACAAACGCTGATATATTTTCTGCCAGCACTCTTTATGGCTATGCTTTCATATTTTTTTTTTTTTTTACAAAGCTTTCCAAAGATGGCATGAATTCTGAATCCTGATCTTTTCCTCTAAATCTGTTCCTCTCTGTGTGTCACCCAGAGATGTGAAGCGCTTTAAGGACGTCCGTAAGGAGTTTGAGCGCTGCAGTGAAACGCTGGACAACGCATTGAACAGGAACGCCCAGGCGCCGCGTGGCAAGCAGCACGAGGTGGAGGAGGCCAGCAACGCCCTGCTCAATGCCCGCAAGGCCTTCAGATCAGGAGCTCTGGACTACGTGCTGGAGGTCAGAAGTCAGTCACCTGTGTCCAGCACACACACACACACACACACACACACACACATTCATACACACGGACAGTAGAACTGTTTTCTTACAGCACCAGCCTGCCACTCTTGATGCTGCCTGAAGCCCGTCAGTGTATTAATAGGAGCAGTGGAGTTGCTTAAGCTCAGGCGGAGCACTAGGCTCCAGTGCCCGACCCGCAGGAAAAACAGTAGGAACGGAAATGGCGGTTCCCTACCACTGTCTCGAGACGACACCACCCCAGCTGCGGCCCGCCTCTTCCTCCTCCTCCTCCTCGCCAGGCTCCTCCATCCCAGCCGCAGCTAACGCCCTGAGGGGCACCAGCTGATTGCTATTAATACACCCCAGCCAGTCAGCCACTGGGCGCAGCTGTCCAGCACAGCATCTAGTAAAAGATAGCTGGCCTTCTCCACTGCTCTCAGCATCTCCCCTCTCTGCATCCCAGTGTCTGCACTAGACACTAATCCCTTAGCCATAAACCATTATCCATTATCCAACCAAGTTGATTCATGCAATCAAGTTGAGTTATGATTTCAGCCATATTGCCTCACAGTCTCGCCCTCGTCTGCACATGACCACTACTGTTTCTTCCCCTCATGCACAGTGCCATCCATCAGTACACTGCCCCTCTCCTTTCTTCACCATCCTCCTCTTTTTCTTTCATCCACTGTTCTGTTCTCATGCTCTTTCTATTTCTTCCATCTCTGGCCCTGCACCTTTCACCTACTGTACTGTGCGCTCTTTCTCTATCTCACAAATTCAAATTCAAATTCAAAGTTGCTTTATTAACATGACTGTTAAAATACAGTTCCCCCCTCCCCTCTCTCTCTCTCATCTGTCTTCTATGCAGTCTCTTATCCTGCACATCTCCTGTTCTGTCTTGCTTTGACTCCTGTTCTGTCCGCTCCTGTTATTTCTACCACACCCATTGGTTTTAATGTCTCGCACTCCCTTCTATTTTTATCCATTTCTCTTTTCCATCCTTTTTTAATGTGTGTAATTTCTGTTTCCCACTTGGCTTTCATGTGTTTTCTCCCACTTCAATTTGGTTCATTCATCTGTTTGTGTGGCTAGTGTCTGCCTTTGTGTGTCTAATGTATTCAAGCCTTGTTCTGTCTTCCCGTACAGATCAATGTCATTGAGTCCAAGAAGAAGACAGACATCCTCAATGCAGTAAGTCTGACTGGGGCTTAATGTGTTTTAGCATGACATACAGTACAACGGAAAATACCTTTTCATATCTGTGTGATTGTAGTTAATTTATTATATAAATAGTGATACAATTATCCTTATTTAATCCTTGAATTAATTATACATTCGTGTGTGTGTGTGTGTATGCGCACTTACATAGGTTCTATCCCTGATGGACGCTCAGGCCCAGTTCTTCCAGCAGAGCCATCAGTCCCTGAAGGAGCTGGAGACGCACCGCAAGAGCCTGAGTGATGAGGTAAACCAGCAAAGCAGCGAAAGAACAGATGAGATAAAGAACAAGCAGAGAACAAGAAAAAGAAAGATGGATGAAGGGCAAGAGTAGAAAGCTATCAGCATTAGCAGGAGAGAGAGAGAGAGAGAGAGAGAGAGAGAGAGAGAGAGAGAGAGAGACTTGAACAGAGAATAATGAGGGACTGGAATAAGAGGTACATTTTTAAAGCTGACATAGAATGGTTGAATGAAGTATTGTACAATGTTCTCTGATGTTAAAGTAGAATATATTCAACTTTAACTTATCAAGAAGAGCTCAAGTACAATTGAAATGTTATGTTTAGCCTGGATATCAAAATGTTCCTTTTGGGTAAATGTCACCGTCTTTGGCAGCAGCAATTGAACTACAGAAGCTTTGAGCTATTTGACATCACTTGCTCTACTTTACCCAGTAGCTAGTTCAAGATTTTCATATGAAGCAGCACACAGATATGTCTCATATTCATTATGGCTTTTTGGCCATACACAACCTCTCAATCCATACAAGCCAGGGGAAGCCATTCCATGTCTCCTTTAAAGAAGGGATGAAGTAGAAGGAGGGCAGAGGAACTAGTGGTATGATTTGAGGACTGTAGGAAGAAACCCTGGAAAGAGACGTGCCTCAGAGGAGCATGGCACTGATGCATCATGGGACAACACAGCCAGCGTGACACTCATCATTACAGGAAGCTGCCAACAGGGCAATAACAGGAAATGTTTCACATGACACTCTTACAATTGCCATATCAAGTGTGTGTGTGTGTGTGTGTGTGTGTGTGTGTGTGTGTGTGTGTGTGTTTTGTATATGTTTGTTTGAGTTGGCATCTGAAGCATGATTGGAGATGGCAGATCATTTTAGGAGAAGGCAAAATATCCGAGTCCAAGCACAGGACATTTAAAATCAACACAGACCAAGTTACTTAATTGTGTCTGGAGCTATTAATAAAAACCATTAAGGAATGTTAGCGTGATGGTTAACACCATTCCTAAAATTCCTACATGTTAGACACCCAATGTCCTGAAGCAATGGTTTTCGTTAGTTGAATTTACATGTATGGTTTTCCCTAATTCAGATGTGAAGCCCACCTAGAGGTTTGAAAGCCACCTATTGACAGTACTGAACACACACACACACAAACATATACACACACACACACTATTCCATGACTGCATTAACACTTTGCAAGGACACAAAATTAAAGCTGTGAGGCTAGTAATAGCCAGTTAAAAATCCCAACATTAACTTGGAAAAGCTGCTTGTCCCTTGCAGATATATATATATATATATATATATATATATATATATATATATATAATTTGTTTTTTTGTTTTTTTAAACCAAGTTTAATTGACACAGATGTGTAGCTTATGGAGTCTGTTTTTCTATATTTACTTTTTGACACACTTACATGTAGTTTTGCCATTATATATTGTATCATTACCGTTGCAGTTGTTGGTCTATGTTTTGATGCTTTAAGGTAGTTTATGTTCGTTAGTATCAAGCTGAGATAAGTCATCAGATGGCTAGTTTTAAAACGGCCATTTAGTTTTACAAAGTGAAGCAAAGTTAAAAACTTGTTAAAACAACATATGTATGTTCAATCCCTGAATGTAGATTTTAGACCAATGCTGAGGTGCCCTTGAGCAAGACACCACTCCCTGGCCACAGTTGTAGCAAATAGCCTGTTGTGTGTGTTTCACTCATTCACAATTGGGATGAATGCAGACTAGATTTCCCTCACAGGGTCAAGACTACATATACTACATACATTTTCCATGGAAGGTTTCAATGCTGGCTTAATATACCTTATAGTAACCCAGTTATATAACAAAATAAGCCTTTACTGAAGGTCTGATCCAGATTTATTCAGGTTATTTCCTTACAAAAACACCCTTATTCGACTACAGCTGTAATTCCCCTGCAGCTTAGGCTGTACAATATATCATAGCAAACCACAGCATACAAACTCATACAATTAGACCTGAACTTTATTTGGCAGTCACCCAGGAACAGCCTTTGTTTACCAAACTAGATTAGGATTAGAAATTAATCTTGAGGTGTTCAGATCGTGTTTTTATAGGGAAAGATCTGTTCTAAAGGCCTTGTTGTACGGTTACGAAGCATCTTTTTGGCAAGACAACTGTGTGCAGTTAAGCGAACGGAAACACTCACCTTCTGCTGGCCACAAGCGCAACGCGCTTCCTGTCAACTCAGGAAATGACACAAGATAAAACAGCAAAAGTGAGTCAAAGCAAGTTGAACATACACTTTTTTCTGTCTCTGGGGACAGTAGTTAAGATAGAGAGAACAAGGGGAGAGAAAATGAGAGAGAGAGAGAGAGAGAGAGAGAGAGAGCGCAGGGGGAGATTTTGAATCTCTGTCCTGACCTGGATTCTGCACAGGAAATTGGAAATCTTCCAACACTTCCTGCTTCCTGTTTCTCTAACGGAAGTCTTCAAGTCGTGTCCATTGACCCGAACTGGGATTGGCGCCAGATCCCTGTTTTCATTTTCTTTTAATTCTTCTCCAGCTTTCCTCCTGGCTGCTGCCTCGGCCTGTCCGTTTCTCCTCAGCGCTCTGAGTGCATCTCTGAAACGCTGTGTAAATGTCACGCTGCCCTTTTTCAAGTGCTGGATTTTACCGGCTCCCATCAATTCCCTCTCTTTTATCCTTCTTTTCTTCCCACCTAGCTGTCTGTTCTGTAATTATTTCTGTTTATCTCCATGTCATTAATGTCACCATTAATCTACACATTTCTATCTTTTCTTTCTCACTGTCTCTCTATCTTTCTTTCTCTTTCTCTGTCTTTGTTATTTATCAAGCAAACCCAGCTGGTTCTAAATGCAGCGCGGGAGAAGAGGGACATGGAACAAAGACATGCAGCCATAAAGAAAAAGGTGACACACACACACACTTACTCTCTCTCAAATACACATACTAGTACAACTGTCCATCAACTAGAATGCTCTGTAGCTATCTGTATTACTCACACACACACACAAACTCTTATTCTTTCTCTCTCAAATATACACACATGTACAACTGTGCCACAGTTGGCACGGACACACACTTTCTTTCTTTCGAAGTAGCACCGACTTAAATTCTCTGATTCTTCATGGGAACAGAGAGAGGAAGAAAGAGGAAGACCTCAAAATAACCTCAAACTAAGTTTCTAAAACTAGTCTGGTGGTACTCAATATCTGTCCATTAAAATTGATAGCCATTAGAAAGCAGGTAGGCCTGTGGCCGATGATGAGTTGGCTCTTCTCATAACCTCGTCAGTGATAGATGGTCGTGATTTGTCACGGATTTCATATTGTCCCCTCACTCCTTTACCCCCCACCTGTTTCTGGTTTCCATGGTAACACTTCACCGGGGTCTCACTGTGCGTGCTGACCTCACCAGGATATGTCTTACGATGACTCCATCATGGATTACTGTGCCGACTCCGCTACAGGGATTGTCATGGAGGGCTACCTCTACAAAAGGGCCAGCAACGCCTTCAAGACGTGGAGCAGGTGAGCTCAATCGCTGATACCTTCACCTGTCACCCAAGAAATCAACCTTCCCATCACACAGCCCATGATCTTGTCACCCAATAAATCAATCACTGTCGCCAGCTACTGTAGGAAGCACTGGCTGCAGCAAGACATTGTGGTCTTCCGACTATTGAAATCAACCGATCTATTAATTAATTAGTCTGCCATTCAGCCATTTCTGCCTTTGTTAATGTAACAGGCTTTAGGTATTTTATAGGTGTGTCCAAGGTACCAGTTAGCGTTAACATCAATTATCTTTGTGTTGGTACAAATGGTTTTGTTTTCCTTCCTATGGGCAGCAGTGGTAGAACAGAGCTAGGGCTGGCAATGCTCTGAGATATGGCTTGACTGTAATGGCCAATGGATGTGTTTTTGCCTAGTCTGTATTGTTCCCTGACGCTTGAATTACTGAATCTGACTAATGATGAGACCTATTGGGCATTGAGGTGCTGAGTGGAATCGCAATCACTAGATAGGCTTATTAATCTCTCTCACTTGCAATCGTTTCTCTCTCTCTCTCTCTCTCTCTCTCTCTTTGTCTCTCTCACTTTTCATTTCTTGATCTCCATCACTTATCTCCATCACTTTCACTCTCTTGGCCCGATTTTCAAGTTCAATCGCTCATAGTCTGAAGTTTAAAACACAGTTCTCTTTGGGGGAGGGGGCAGCGCAGAACGCTATATTGCCTGTAGGAAAAGTGGACAAAATGGGTTGTCTTAAATGAGTAAATTAGTCATGGGTGTGTTTGGGGCGTAGCATGTTACAAACCAGTAAGAGTTCACACTCTCTCAAAATAGCAATGATAGGTTGTGCAAGTCGCGAAAGCACTGTGTGCCGTGCGCATTATCGGGCCCTACGTCTCTATCTCTCTTTCACTTTCTCCATCTTTTTCTATCTTTTCATCTTTCTCTTGCTTTTCCCTTTTTCTTTCGTTCTCATTCTCTATCACTCTTCAATCTCTATCAATCTTGTTAGGCGCTGGTTTTCAATACAGAAGAATCAGCTGGTGTATCAGAAGAAGTTCAAGGTGAGCTTGTTGACATGTTGCTGTTAGATTGAGGCTCATCATAAAATATGTACACACACATTGACTGCTTTGCCCTTGGTGTGTGTGTGTGCGTGCGTGTGTGCGTGCGTGTATGTGTGAGTGTGTGTGCTTCCTCTCTACAGTACTCTATACTTCTCAACTCTTCTATATCTATCTCTTCTATACACATATATACATATACTGTACACATTATACTATATACATACTATACACATTCACAAGTACACACAAACACATACTTAGACACTCATACACATAAACAAACACATGTGTATTGTGTAACATAACTGACAAGTCAAGTGTGGTAATTCAGTGCTGTGACAAGTCTTCTTCTTTCCTCTTCCTCTACTTCTTCTTTCTCCTTTCTTTTTCTCTCCATTTTGTGTCCTCGGTTCATCCAGTTAAGTATGAAACAAGGAGGGAAATGTGTGCCTATACACACATATTATACATAACACATACACACACACACAGGCACACACACACACATGCACATTCACTCAAAATCATGTGGACACATACATACGCAAGTAAAAAAGAATAAAAGAATGACACATGGTGGGGAAATGTATGTGTATACACAGACCATACGTACAAACACACACACACACACACACACACACATAGAAACAAGGATGTGCACATTGCACACATACACAAACAAAGTGCATACACGTGATGGGCTGTTATTGGCGTTGAGGTGTACTGTAACTTGTGTAAACTGCGCTAAAATATCATTAAGAAAGTCTTCATAGCTTGCGCACCACACAGCTCCCAACCCAACTTTGAAGATAGATATTTTTAATATCGCACGACAAGAGTCTCGAACACGTTAACACAGATAAAGGCTCACCATTAGTTTACACATATACATTCACAGACATACAGTATGCAATTATACACTTATACATACACAAGCACATGGAGAAACATGGAAAGGAAATCTACTGTATATGTGTGTATACGCATACTCGCACAAATACATACATACACTCTCACACACATACAGAAACATTTACATAGATATGCACATCTGTATGCACTCATACACAAACATATACACATACATACACAAACAAACACACATTCACATACACGTTGTGAGATTCTAATATGTTCTTTGCTTCCTCAGGAGCAGCCCACAGTTGTGGTGGAGGACCTGAGGTTGTGTACAGTAAAACATTGCGTGGACCAGGAGAGAAGGTTCTGCTTTGAAGTCGTCTCTCCCTCCAAGTGAGTCCAAACTCAAGGGCAACAGTTTAACAAGGGATTAGGAGTGTGTGGGTGTATGTGTGTGTGTTTGTGTGTGTGTGTGTTTGTGCATGCTTATGTGGTGTGTTTGTGTTGTTGTGTTGTTAGGGTGTGTGCGGGTGTGGTGTGTATAGAGTGTGTGTGTGTGTGCGTGAGTGATGTGTGTGGTGTTTGTGTGGTGTGTATAGTGTGTGTGTGTGTGTGGACTCCTCTGCCACATGGCATAAACAAAACTCACGCAGACTTAGCAGAGAATCTTTATGTAGCTTTTTCTGTAATGCGCCTTTTACAGCCTTGAAGGGCACACTTGTGCAAAGTGTAGGTGCTTTACAAGCAGACAGGTTCACATGTCGAATAGACACATTTCTCATGCAGTTACCATGCGACACTGGCAGCATGAGACCTGTTACAAACACATGACATGTCCCACATTTGGTCTGTCATCACTTTAGAGTGTGTGTGTGTGTGTGTCTGTGTGTGTGTGTGTGTGCGTGTGTGTGTGCGTGTGTGTGTGCGTGTGTGTGTGTTTGTGCACAAATGACAGTGTAAGAATAATAAAATATAAATAATAACAGAAAGAAGTCAATTGGTAGCCTGAAGGTCTGGGAATACTCCTTATCTATAGAAACAGATGCAGTCACAAAGACACAAACAGACCTGAAACTACTGAAGTCTGATTCCATGTATTATCTTCCATGTAGAACCTAGTGTGTGGGCACTGGCAGTTAAGTTAAGCTTCGTAAGAAATCTAAATAGGTTGTGGTCAGCAGTTTCACAAGTTTCAAATTGCAACGTGTGTGTGTGTGTGTGTGTGTGTGTGTGTGTGTG
>JAGFZM010003877.1:0-24780 GCA_017657215.1 Limnothrissa miodon
GAGAGAGAGAGAGAGAGAGAGAGAGAGAGAGAGAGAGAGAGAGAGAGTCTGAGAGTGAGAGGGAGAGAGAGAGAGCGAAAGAAATGCACCTGACTTGCTTCCCAGGACCGTCACAATGTTAGACGTCATTTAGCAAAACATGTCAAAGGGGTATGCTAAAACATATGCGACTGTGTGTGTATATGTGTAAGTGTGTATGTGTGTGTGTGTGTGTGTGTTTGTGTGGGTCTGTGTATGTGGGTCTGTGTATGTGTGTATGTATGTGTGTTTGTATGTTTTTGTGTGTATGTGTGTGCGTGTGTGCATGTGTGTGTGTGCATGTGTGTGTGTGTGTATGTGTGTGTATGGCTGTCTGGACTTTTCCTTTGCCAGTAGCAATTGCTCTGAAAGAGAGGAGTTTGGTTGGGGATTGCAGAGAAGAACACTCAATGGGTGGGAGACAGGAAGTACATCTAAAGCCTGCAACAGAAGTGACAGTGAATAAATAAATGAGAGAGAAAGAGGGAAGGTGAGAGAGAGAGGGAGGAAAAACTAAAGTCAGACATGGGAGTGATGGCATACGCAAGAAGAAGAAAGAGAGAAAGAGGGAGAGAGAGGGAAAGAGAGAGAGGTGGAGAGAGGTGGAGGGGGAGGTGATGGCATAGCGTGGGGGACGTAGGGATGGTTGACACTCAGGAATTTTCTGGCAAGCTCCGGCAAATGGAAACACAGAGTAGGATTCTGAGGGGAGAGTGGGAGGGTGGGCTCTAAGTCAACTGTTGCTGAAGGTCATCCACTCCAATGAAAGAAAAGGGCCTAAAAAAAAACACATTACTCCTCAAATTGTGACAATCCAAACATTTACTTCACAGTGTGTAGGACGCAACTGACAAAAGAGGACATCATATATTTTGTATGAAATCAATAATAAAGCCCTGTTTACATGAAATTAAAACATATATAGTCTGTTTTCTATTTTTTTTTTTTTACTTATTTCTTATTGATTTATGTGGTTAAAATTAGACATATTGTGTGTGTGTAACTCTGGGTATAATCTTATACTTGGATCGGATCCAGATATATACTGCACAGGTTCCAGAATATCGAAGGAGTTAAAATATAACTGTACTATTCTGGCATTGACAGACATTATCCTTGGACTAAAAACCTCAAAGGTCCATTAAATATCCTTTCACTCTTCTTACCCAAACAAAAACACTATTTTCAGAGAAATGGGTGAGAATAAAAACATTTTAGATTGGATTACAACCATCATGTGTTTTTTTTCATTCAGTAAATGCAGCTTACAAATCAGACCATGAAGAAACACCAATCAGCCGTCTAAGGCCAATTGTGAACAGGACAATCAGCGTTATTTTAGTTGAAACCTGAACATTATTTTCTCCCCCCTGTGATTTTCCTGTGTGCTCACCCCCGGCTCATGTTTGATGAGTGCGCCAGAGTGTGTTTGACAGGATGCTAAGTGCCTGTGACCCGGTTTGCAGCATGCTGATGAAAATTGGCATGTTCCCGCCAACCACGAGAGAAACTCTCATAAGGCACTTGTTTGCCCAGTTCCTTTCAATATTATCCATCTTCTGCTCTTCTTTCCCCCCTAAAAACATTGCCTCTGGCTGTGGCGTGAATGTGTGTGTGTCTGTGTGTATACTGGATAAGAGTGTGTGTATTTGTGTGCGTGTTTGAGTGTAAGTGTGTGTATGTGTGTAAGGGGCTCTGTGTGTGTCTGTGTTTGATCCTAGACATGATGAAAATATGACAAATGAGACACCCAACACTGGATTTTTGGAAACAAAACAGAGAGGAGTATTTACTGAAGTGTTAAACAGACATTTACAAATGACTCCAAATCAAACACTTACTGTCACTTAATACTATTACATCTAAAATGAGTACAGAAAGCATGAATCTATTTCTTTAACAAAGGGCATATGGAAAGTTTTAAAGAAAACAAAAGAACAGTACAGGACTGAGTTTAGGACTATTTGTTTATTGTAGGACACTTGGAATATATGTCATGTTTTTTGCATCACATCATTTGTTTGTGTGTGTGTTTTTTTGAGTGTGTTTGTGTTTGTATGCCTGTGTGTATGCATGTATTTTTGTGTATTTAGTGTGTGTTTGTATGTCTGTGTCTAGACTGTGGGCAAGGGGAAGCATAAATGGATTCATGTAACACATATTAAGTGTGTGAGTGTGTGTGTGGTGTGTGTGTGTGTGTGTGTGTGTGTGTATGTGTGTGCGGGTGCTCCAAGTATCTCTTACATTGTATGAGTCAATATGCAGCTCTCATTATGGTCCTTTTACAGTAACATTTAGAAAAATTTAAACCTGCCATTCCAGTCTTATATGTGTATATTTCTGTGTGTATGTGTGTGAAAGAGAGAGAGAGAGAGAGAGAGAGAGAGAGAGAGAGAGAGAGAGAGTGTGTGTGTGTCTGTCTGTCTGTCTGACCCGCGCGGGTCACTGTGTAATGTGTGCGCTGATAGGCCACCCCTTGTATGCCATTTGGCTCACCCGTTCACTTCAAAGCTGATGGAAGACTGGAAGCAGGCCCAGGCCCATGACAGGCTGGCGGCTGGCCCAGGACTCCAGAGCCAGGCTTCAAGCACACAGGCCTCGGGCTGACGGGACAGGCTATGGGGGCTTTGATGAATGGCTTCTGGCAGCACCAGGCCCAATTCGGCCTCGCTGTATGAACATTGGGCCGTCTATAAAAAAAACTACTAAAGATGGCTGAACTGATGTTTGCAATAAACTGACCAAACTAATTGATTGAAGAGAGATAGATAGATAGATAGACAGATAGATAGATAGAAACCACAGTATCCTTTTGTTCCCATCTGAGGAGAAGAACTATCTGATTAAACAGAAATGGAGAATTTATGTAAATATTGACAAAAAGGCAAACACATGATCTGACTGGATATACAACCACTGACACACAATTTCACACACATACATATTCACACTCACATACAAACACACACAAGCAAGCTCACACACACACACACACAAACACACACACCAGGAAACACACATAAACTCAAGTCCTCCAACTGACAGTAATAAATGCTAAATGTCCTTTCTGGCTGCATCTTTTCATGTTTCTGGGCAGCCCCAAGCTCCAGCGTTGGCTGGTCAGGCCAACCGTCTCCCCCCAGCCAGCCCAGTAACACACCGCACCGATCAGAGACCCCAGAGTCCCGGGACTGGCCCCAACATTACTCATTATTGACACAAATATAATACGCAGCTCAGGAACACCAGTACTTTTACTGATATTATATGCCTGGTAGCCAAAGGTGGGAAGGATTCTGTGTCCCGAGAATAAAAATGACATCCTTCTCCGGTATTATGTGGTAGAAAACGATCCCCAATCCCCACCTCACACTGCCAGAGTATCTCACCATGTCAAAACCAGCAAAAATCTTGGGCTTAATAAGACGTCAACAATGAAAATGCTGATATAGGCTGACTTATTGTGAACGGTGCTACGAAATAAAAGGCAGTGAAACGGCACTCATTTTAAATCCCGTCTCAGATTAAGTGTGTTAATTGGGATTAGTGTAATATACAGGCTGAAGTATAGTGTTAATTGTTTTTGTCCATGCCAGTTTTTTTCTCACCCCTTGGTTTTGGAGCGATTAAACAGGGGTCTGATGTGCCATTTGTTTTCCCTGTGGGCTCTGAGCGTCGAGAGACTGACTTAGACAAACTCTCCCCTGTGCATGCCCCATCCCTGCTGACTGATAGATTGAGTCTATTTATGAGAGAAAAAAAAACCTAACCACAGTTCAGTATACCACAACACAAATCATGTTGTTGATATGATGTGTGTGTTAGAGTGTGTCTGTGTATGTGTATTTCCTTCCTCGTCTTATGCTCCCACATGTGCCCCCCCGCCCCAATGCCACATGTGTCAAGTTCCTAGATCCTGCCCAGCCTCCCTGCACAGCACAAGCATTGAGTGAGAGAAGTTAGGAGAAATAGCTGCCCGGGGCAAGGAATGACTAAGAGAGGGGGAGAAAAGGAGAGAGAGAGAGAGAGAGAGAGAGAGAGAGAGAGAGAAAAAATCTGGTGCCAATCTTACCTCCGTTCTGTGGCCATCACCATGGAGAAATGCTGTTTCCTGTTTGTATGCAAAATAAAGAGACAGTCAATCCACACGAGCAGAGAGAAGAAAAGGTTGTCTGGGTGAAACAGACGATCTCGAGATGAAGGTGTACATTACAGGAAGAAAAGAACAACCAGAATAGAGGGATGTACAAAAACACATGTACAGCAGTGTCAGAAGCTTAATCCTAAAACCAAACAATCCAGTGAGCAAAATCCACAATATCACAAAGTCTGTAGCACAGAATAAACAGCACTGGCATCGCATGTAATTAATTATAATTTAATGTAATGTATAATACACAAACAAACCACGAGCTGTATTTAAAATAGCAACCACAAGAGATGGGCATTACCTCTGGTTTAGTCATGGGATACCTTTGTGTATAGAAACTGCACCAGTATTAAATGATTTGATTGCTCTTCGGTTTGAATGTCACTCTTTCCGACAGAGGGAGCGCGGTCTAGCGGTCCAGCTGAATCACCGAGCCATCGCGTCCTTTGAGTTCATTTTCATTTTTATAGCTCTCACTGAAGACCAAGAGATCCGTCAAGAGGTTACGCGCTCTCCAGATTTTGATAAGGGCAATTGAGTAGAATCAGATTTTTTCTCTCCCTTTCTGTCTTTCTTTCCCTACTGGAAAGTGTGACACATGAACTATTCCAGGTCTATAAAAGAAAGCAGAGAGTATATTAGGAGTTTCTTTAGTCTGCTTAGCCCATCCAGTCACACACACACACACACACACACACACACACATAGCTATGCCGTATTCTTTATATCTCAGGAAATATACACGTTCAGTCATACCTTTAGACATGTTAAAGAGCACAATGTTATCAGGGAGGGAAAAAAACAGTGTCATAAAAAAATTGTCATAAATCTGTCAGTTTGTGCACCGATTTCACAGGTTTAGCACAATAATAAGAAACTACACAATTAAAAGAAAGAATCAAATCCAGTCGAAACCATGAGACACAGACTAGTAGTTTCGATTATAATATAAATAACTAAAATTTAGCAAACTTTTTATAAATTTAGATGACTTTAATGCTGTGATTAGTATCCACATTCACTATGCATTGAAGCTATTTAAAGTTGTCGACCCACCCGTGTGGGTGCCTGAGATAAGACTGAGGGTCTTGTTTGTGAAGGCAGGGTAATTTATGTGCAGGAAAACCCCTTCATCCCTCTCTCTGAAGTGCCCCTGCTGCTGGTATGGGGGACGTCCATACATCATTCTAACACCTCCACACAATCACCGGTTCAGTGCACGCCAGACCAGTGTTGGGAGGAGATGGCTGTGGCCAAACAACTTAGCTAACCAGATTAAATATTTGAAAGGCAGGCTATGTGCTATTACTCAAACACGGAAGTAACAGGCACCCACTGGATTCTACTGAGGCTATAATTACAGGGACTTTCCTTTTCTTGCTCTTTGTTCCAACTCTTCACCTGTTGTTTTCTCTTTCTTGCTCTCTCTCTCCCTCTATTCCTCTATCCCCCCACAGTTGGCTTGTGGGAGATGTGTGTTTTGTTTATGCTGGGTAGAGGACACAGCTCATTAGCCTGCTAGCGCTGAGCTCGTTGCTACGCTAGCATGGCCGTGCTGCTGTGGTGGCTCGTTAATGACTGCTGGCAGGCCACTGTCTCTCGTCTGCCTAAGCAAACTTGCCCCGCGCCGGTGCTAATGAGGAAGTTAGGCCTGACCACTAAACCCGCAAATGCACGAGCCTGGAAACAAACAAACACACAGATGACAGACAGACAGACAAATGGGCAGACAGACACAGATCTGACAGACAGAACCACCCGGAACTCCACCCAGAGCCATCTGCCCATCAAAACATAAAAGTGGACCAAATGAAGCAGACTCCCGGCTGGATGCCCTTGGTGCCTGTGAGTGTGTGTGTGTGTGTGTGTGTGTGTGTGTGTGTGTGCAGCTGCACTCCCAGGCAGGGTGTTAGCCTAGACTGTGTTTGACATGGCTCTGCTACAGCATGCCCACTATGCCAGTTTCACCCCCCCAAAGTCTCATTTAAACTGTCACTCTTTATGAGTCTGGCATGCTAACGCTAAACGCCAGGCCTGGGATGTAAAAGAATGTATTTTGTCTGCCCGTTTGTCTATCAGTGTTAGAAGAAGAGCACACAAAAAATATGTCTGTATTTGTTTGGAGGGAGTGTTTGTGTTTGTAAGTGTGTGTGTGGCGGTGGTATTTATTTTTCTAACAGTGTTAGGGTTGCCAATTCTGAATTGAGGAAAACCTTGACGCTGGGGGAGGGGTCTGTTGTTGGTGGCAAACCATTTAATAAATCAGTTTAAAAATGCCTAAATGTCCAATCTGCACCATGCACATGTTTACAGTTGTTACGTGAAGGGTAAGGTACTAAAGCATCAATAAAAAGTATGTAATGGCTTAAAAAGAGTAAATGTTTGCGTCCACACCTGATAGGTGATAGGTAAGGCAGGTAGGGTAAACTTTTATTTACTACAGAATACAACCAATCAATTAAAAGTATGCATCTGCTGAAGCACCATAGACCCCCTATGGAAACCTCTCAAAATAGTGGTAAGAAGAACACTGACACAACTGGTTTAACAGGTTTAATTAAATGTAGCCTAATGTAAATGGTGTCCTGGGAATGATGGGGATGATCAATTTTACAGGACAATCCTGGAAAAAAAAACAAGACGTGGCAACACTAGTGAGCCTAACCGCTTTGAGCAACAGAAAGAGTAGAAATGCATGAGGCAAAAGGAGTAGGGCTTTGAGAACAGGTGTCTCCCATCACCTTAACGCCAAGGCTAGTTAGCTAGCCTCACTCTTTGCCAATTTGTGTGCCTGTTATCAATCTCATTACTAGTTTCTCTCCTAAGCTCCATATTTCACTCCCTTTGTTCCGGTCTAGAGCATCATTCACTACCTCCCTCTGCACGAATACAGGTATCTGACCCAGAAATGGCCCTTAACTCACGGCCTCAGTAGAACAGATAAAGTGAAGCTCAAAAAAATCGACGGGCAATTTAATAAACCACTGGAACATAACCAGGCCTATCAGTGAAAGTGAGAATCTTCAGCAGTTAGAAATTCTTTGGATCTATTTGCACAGACAGACTAACATGCAATCACACACACAAACACAGACACATGTGTGGGTGCACACACACACACATACACACACACACGACTGTGCAAGTTCCGGTGGGACTTGCAGTTGTAGATCCAGTCTTTGGTTGGTGTGCTGCCCTGTAGCAGATTGTGGTACTCCCACAAGCGCAGAGGGTTTTAGGGCTGATAAATCACCTCCTGTCCTGATATCTGACCCCAGTTAACCTCCCCCCTCTCTACTATGGGCCAAGATAGCCAGGATGTCAGACAAGATGTCGGGATGCCATTCCTCTGCTTCCTGTGGCTGTCTGACACTATTGGAGGCAATATGCGAGTCTGTCTCCGTCCATTTGTCTGTCCCCGTCTTCATCTCCATGTTGCCATACAGTATGTATCTGTCTCTGTATGTATCTGTCTCTATGTTTCCATGTGGCCATACAGTGTGTAGCCTATTTGTCTCTTTGTTGTTGTTTTATTCACACTCCTCTTTCTTCATTTTTATTAATCCTTTAATCAGGATTTCTACCTATATTTTACTTTCCCCATTTTCTTGGCCATAATATGCCCTAGGATTATGTCTTCTGACCAATTCTGTCTCTCCATCCTCTGTTTACAGCATCTTAGCAGGAGTGTGTGACCGATTGTGAGCTAACTCCTCTCCTGAGCACCTTAATCTGCTCTGCGCTAGCTACAGCATGACTTAAACCATTGACTTTTTACACACAAAAAAAGTCAAGCTAAGGGGGGAGGGAGGGGGGGGGGGGGGGGGGGGAAAGAAAGCCAAGAAGCTAAGAGTCTGCTCTCAGGAGGCGCGCTCCATCATGCTTCCCAGTGACAACTCAGACAAGCCCCTACGTGGTTCCCACGAACGGCTCAACCCCACACGGCTAAGCAGAGAACTATCAGTGTTAGCACTCTCACGGTGCCCCTTACAAACCCCCAACACACACACACACACTTCTTCCCCCTATCACACACATATTCATGTACGCACGTGTGTGGGTGACAGGGGTAACTCACTCACACACACACACATAAAGCTTGTGCCTTAATTCAGTGGAAAGTGAAAGATCAAGGCACCGGGTGAGCCCCACTGTGATATGATTTAGAGCGGGTCAAAGGGCACACAACGGCATGCTGGGGAAACTAGATCACGTCGGGTCACAAACTGTATATCTCTCCCCATAAGAATTATCTTCCACTTGTTTCACCATAACTTTGCTTTTTTACAGCAAAAGTGGAGGGGGGAGGAAGAGAGAGCTATACCAAAACCCCCTCTCACACAAGTCTCTGTATTTCAGACGTCGACTCCAACATGCAACAAATCAAATTAGGCCGATGCCAAAATATATTTTATACGTATAAGTGAAACACGACACATAAATACACATTCCTTCAAAATATTGAGACCCGAAGTGAAAATTCCATTTGGTATTTTTTAATGTCGAAATGCTCAGAATGTAGCCTAAAAAGTACCCTATGCAGCAGGGTATTATTTCTCTTCGTATAAAGTGCTTGTGATTTATGAGGCCAGAACGTCTCTTTCCTGCCCAATATAAATCACTGGGCCGGGTTTCCAGCTTTGAGCGGCAGAGAGCGCCTGGGCTCCAAATCCCTCTGAACGCACACTACATTTCCCCCTCTGGCCTTTTACAAGTGCAACTATGAAATATAGGGCGAGAAAAAAACACTGCCAAGCTATTTAATAAGCGTCCTGTTTATCTTGCACATGTTTAGTTCTAGCGGGGTGATTGAAGGGCACATTTAGCAGGAGCGGAATGCGTATTTCAATAACGCACGCTTATTGCCTGTATAGGTTTATAGTGAGATTTTGATATACCATTTTTTTGCGTCTTTTTTTTTTTGGATAAGTGAGCAAAACTTGATATTTATTTTGGCTATGTGTAATACATTAATTATCAAGTAACACTAATTAACTCAAATTAATTTCATGATGGCTTATAATTCCCTGGCAAAAACAGTGCCAGCTATGAAGTATGTCTTTAAAAACTTTTAGCTTTACGAGTTATAAAACCAATACTATACCACTCAGCAAACAAGGCCCTCGTTAGTGTGGGAGTTATGACTTATTCCACTAATTTTAAAAGTTCAGTAATTCACACCCTGAAGACCCAGACAGCGTCTGCAAATAGACCCCATAGGCTCCAGGGGAGCAGGAGCAGAGTTTTGTGTGTGTGTGTGAGTGTGTGTGTGTGTGTGTGTGTGTGTGTCTGTCAGGGGTGGCATACACAGGTTATACCCAATGGGGGCTCTGTGATGTCATTGTCCAGGACCAGTGTGTGTGAGTGTGTGTATGGGGTTGGGGGAGTGGGGGTTGGCGTATGATTGACCATGACTGAGACTCTTACAGCAACATGCTCACGACATGAAAAAGTATGACATGACCACAAATCACTATAACACACTCAACTTGACTCACACCAGAAAAAAAGAGAGAAAAATTCAGATGTGTCAAGATCCACAAATCATGCACCTGCCATGTTGATGTATGTGAACTGATGTGTTTTATAAATTACTGACATAATCTGGTCAAGGGCTAAGTGACTGAGGTATGGCTTTTTTTTTTACAACTTATTTTTTCCATCTGACAGAAAAAAAAGACAAAATAAAACAGTCAGAGCTTGCACGGTGCCTCATTTATTTCCCCTAGACTTATTTTACATCTTTGGGAAAAGAAAACGTGTACAGTCAAAATGGCTGTATATTAAACAGGGGTAGATAATAGGAGAGGAGAAAGGAAACCATCACCGAGACACACATCTACTCTCATTAGTTTGTATTACATGAGGTTCATCTCTCATTATGGATCCATGGCGTAAGGTCAAAATGGCTGCCGAGTGATAAAAATCAAATAGAATGCAAAACAAAGCAAAACATCGCTACAGATTAGACAGAGTTCACACTAAGGTCAATGTTTCCTCTTCTCTTTTGTTTTCTCCTCTTTTCTCTTCACTTATTTCATCCTCTCTTTCTCTCTCTATCCTCTTCTCTTCCCTTTTCCTTTCTTTCCTGTTCTCTTCTGATTGTTCTCCTTTTCTGCTCTCCTTTCTTCTTTTCTATTCTCATCACTTCTCCCTTTTCTTTCCTTCTCTTTCCAACCATGCACTTGTTCCCTCCAGAGTGCCACAACTAACAGTGCCTTGTGCTTGGAAAGAGTCAAGGATGACGTTTAAAACATGATATGTTGTGGATCCACAAAGAACAGAAGGAAAAGTCTTTTGGATATAAATTAAAAAAAGCGTTGGTGAGCAAACATGTCAGGCTTTTCCACTGACCTGTGAAAATATCCAATAAAGACTATTTCCATTGGAGACAAATGAATCATGCTATTGCAAGCAGGTGTCCATATGATGTCTGCATCCTACAGCACACATGGTAACCACAGTACTCATTTAGTCCAACAGCACCAACACTTTTGGTGAACTTTTAGCGTTTGCATTAGCCTGGATGCTAAGCATGCCAAACCAGCTAGCTGTGCACCTTGTTTCCTTGGAGTAGAGCCAAAAGCAGCCTAAGCCAACATCACACCTGAGTCCACTGACTCATGAAAACATGGCTGCTGCGGCCTGACATGGGGCAGTCAGAGGACTGACTCATGGCCTGACTGACTCAGTGCCTCCAAAGAGGCCCAACCCCTACCTATTCAGTTCTGGGAGTTTGTGTATGAGGGAGAAAGAGAGAGGATGAGAGAGAGAGAGAGAGAGAGGGTGAGAGAGAGAGATAGAACTAGGCCCGGCTGGAGTGTCAGTGTTAATCAGTGCTCTTGTCAGCCCAGACAACACTACACAGCCCTGGCTCCTGTTTCCCCAGCGCTCCCTCTGCCCTCTGCCAACCCCAGAGTTCCTTTTCTCGCTTTGCCTCCACTCCACGACACCCTTCTCTTCTCTGCTCACCTCTCTCTCTCTCTCTCTCTCTCTCAGGTTCTCCTCTTTTCTCCTTCCTTTTTTTCTCTTTGTTGAACCTCCCTTCTTCGATGTTCTTTTCTTCTTTTGACTCCTTTCCCTTCTCTCACATGACCTATTTCTCCACCTTCTTGTTAATTTTCTTATTTTCTTGTTTCTTCATTTTCTCCAAGTTCATGACAGTCTTCCCACCTGTTTTAACTCAAACTTTCTCACTGGTGAACACAGGAAAATGTCTGCTTTTTGAAAAAGAAACCGAAGAAGTGAGGTTAAAAATTTATTAAAATTTAAAAAACATTTATAGCCCATATTGATCCCTGCTTGGCTTCAAACACCAAGAGAATCAAACTGAGGGAGTGTAGTGATTCAGGGACAGGATTCTCTTGGATTGCTGTGTTCAAGAAGATGAAGAAATCCCAAGCCAGACTGAGGCGTGAAACCTCTGCAGCCTCGGTGCTAGCACGTCTGTGGATTCACTTGGGAAGGCCCGAACGAGCCCCCTGACTGATGGATGCTCGGCCTCGTCTAAAAATAGCCGTCTGAGCGTGCTAAGTGCTCAGTGGGAGGCACAGGAACGTCCTGTGGTGAAATGCTCAAATTTATTAGCCCATTAGCACCAACGGATCACACATGGCTGGCTGGCTGGCTGGCCGGCTGCTCGGGTGTCTGGAGGCAGCCTTAGAGATGAGCTTTTAGCTGGTACTGTAACAGGGCCCCTGGAGGGGGCTGGGGCTGGGCCTGGCCAGCCTCCCCATCCATGCCTGCAGTGCCTCCACCAGCCATGTTCTCTCTCTAGATCTCTCTCTTGGCCCTGAATGGCCCATATGCATCAGGACTGCTCTGTGTCTGGTGTCCACAGCATAAATCTGCCATGCAGCTCCGTGTTGCACTCTTGGCAGTGCATGCATGGATGGTTGCGAGCGCAGGCTCACCAAAGAGGTTGTGTAAATGTGAACTGCGTAACGTTTCACCGGATTGCTGGAAATCCTCTTCCTCCTCTGCTTTTTTTTTCTTTATCTTCACACCTCATGGGTTGGATCCTATAGTGGGTCCTATATCACTAAATCCCAATGTCTCCTCTATGTCCCAAGCCCTGAATCCTTTGGGGCTTCACTGGCCTGGATTGGTATCCATGGAAAGTGCCTCTGTAGTTCCTATGTTCAGTGTTACACTTATGCTGTAGTACTACAGTGTATTCTTCTAAAGCAACTAATCAGAGAACAGAAGTTGATGTTCAGTTGAGTGTCCAGACTCTCTGTCCACAAAGTAAAAACAAAGTAAAGGCGTTTGGTCCCTGCCAGTTAAGTGTTAAAGGTTTTAGGGTTTAGAGTTTGAATAGGGTCTGTGTGAGGATCAGTTAAGATCAGCCTGCCTCTCATCGGTCAGCAGAGGAACCTGTCTCCCATTCCTCTTTCCTCCATGGCTGTCAAACCTCTCCAGGACATATGGTCCAACGATATCCTGTATGACCTTGGCACCAATAACACAGGCCCTTCCACCCAACACAGAGGTGATTGGATAACATCTATCAGCCAGATATGAGTAGGAGTTCCCGGTAAAGGGTGAGAGGGGTCATTAGCCAATTACAGGTGAAGGGGAGGAGAAAAATAATGAAAGGAGCTGAAGATTGAGAGAGATGAATGTGAAAAAAGTTGCAATAGAGTAGAAACAGGATAAAGGAGGGGTGGGGGTAAAGGAGAAGAGACAGAACAGAAGAGAGAACAGGAGACGGGAGAGAGGGAATAAGAAAGAATTGAGAAAGAGAGGAGACAGAATAGGAGAGAGGAGATGAGAAAAGGAGAGGAGAAGAAAGAGGAGAGACTATGAGAGAGGAAGAGTGCTGAGGGTTTGCCGAGATGAAGAGGAGGGGAAGAGAGGACAGGAGAGTGGCAATCCCTCATGTGAAGAGAGGCTGAGAGGGGAGCACACTGAACGCGTCATGTAGACAAAAGCCAGACAAGCACAGCAACATTTATAATTCCCCTACACACCCCACAATCTCCAAACACACACACACACACACACACACATAGATTTAGAAAGTCCAATGAACTTTCTTCCTTACACACAAAAACACAAATGCATGCATGTATGCAGAGAAGTGCTCACTCTCTCTGCCATACACACACACTCACAAACACACACATATCTATCTATCTATCTATCTATATATATATATATATATATATATATATATATATACTGCAGTACACATACTGTACACACACACAAAGGGCAATGCTCTCTCTCACCCTTTCACACACACACACACACACATCCTCTCCCTGTGAAAACTGACATCTGAGAGCAATCATGGCGAGGGAATCAAATTTGTGAAGCTGACTCTATTTAATGCAGCGCGGCAGAGCAGCTCGGTTAAAACATTCACTCGGCTCCTAAATCAAACCCACAGGGGCGCGCACAGGAACACTGGCTTACCTAGGACCACGTCAAGGTCTCTTGCCCGACCCTCTCTCAGGGTTTGGTTCCCTTTTACACACACACACACACACACACACACACACACACAAACACACACGAACACACCTACCCACTACTGCTATTTCCTTTTGTCTTTTGTGGACGTTTGCAAAAACAAAAACCTAAAGAAAAACCAAGAACCAGCACTAACAGCATGGCGAAGAAAAAAAAAACACAATTAAAAAGCGAAACTCAAACTGCGTGACGGCGAATGTTTGTCTGCCGCGTTGCCCGACCGCAGTAGGAAAACATGGGGCTGAACCTATGGGGAAATCAAGCGGCTGGCCATTTAAAATAGACACCCCCAAGAATCTGAGCAACTATTTACACACAGTTGTGCTGGAGCCGGCTGTGAACCATTCTGCTGAGAGGCTTTCTGCTCCTCTCTCTCTTTCTTTCTATCTGTCTTTCTCACTTTCTCTCTCTCTCTCCTTCCTACCACTTTTTCATTTTCTGTCTTTCTCTCTCTGTGTCCATTTTACAAAATCTGTTCCTCTCACTTCTCGCCTCCCACCCCTCCAATCAGTCTGGTTTACAAACAGACTCCGGCAGCAGGACGGCCTTCTCTGTTTATTATTTGGCTGCTATAAACAGATGATTTCAAGCCATTGGCCTCCTGGCACTGGGCTGAGCTGAAGCGCTCGGCTATCTGGCAGCCTGGTGCATTTGACCTGAAGTTATCTTCCTGTGTAAACCTCCGTCCGAGGCCACTGTCGACCGCGACAAGAAAAGCCAATCGCTTTCGAGTTCTAAAAACAGAGCGTTCAAAATTAGCTCTAAACTTTCTAAAGAAGGTCCTAAGAAATGGGGGAAATGTATACAAGTGAAAAAAAGCAGGTGATCAACATAGACACTTTCATTCATTCTTCTGTATTGAGCTGGATTACGAAGATTTACCCCAGTTGGATTTTAGTTTGATAACACTAAAGTACAAATGTTATAAATGTCTGACATTGACAAAAGAATGTGCTGAAAGAGAAAAATGTGCTGAAGAACTAGAATGCTTTTGACAAAACAGTTTGATTTACTTGAATAGGCCATGTACACAATCACATGAAGAATTGTTAACACAGAATGCTTTAACTTTAAAATAAAATAAATACAAACTAAGCACTGAATGGAGTAAATAAAGTCATAGAGTTGTTGACCTTATTTTGGCTTTTCCCTTATCTCTAAGTTGACATCGTACATATTTCAATGACACAGAAATAAATTTAGCAAATGGATCCCAATAAATCCTGCAGTGGAGGCGGTTTTTGTAGCTTGGGAAGCTAACGCTGCGGTGGTTTGGATGTGTTTGAGACTTGGTGTGTCAGTCGCTCCGAGTGACTGCTCTGGTAATGATTTAAGACAGACGTGTTGACCTTGCAGAGGAGACAAAAAAAATGCTTCAGGAAGCTTAGACTTGTTATTAAAAGAGTGGAGACTATCTGTGACTCAGTAGCAGCACCATTTCCACCATTGTGTGTGTGTGTGTGTGTGTTTGTGTGTGTGCGTGCATGTGTGTGTGGTGCAGAAAAGAAGAAAAAAAGAGAAATTGAATGACAGAGGAAAAATGAGACGCTTGAAGATCAAGGTAAGATGAGAAAAAGTCTTCATTGTTTGAAAGAGTTTTAAACAATTTGGGTCATGGCTTGACAACCCAAAATGAGCTTTGTGACGGCTGCCAAGACAGTGTTTTCTCCGCACAGACATTCCTCACTCACACATCCGCCAAGACATGCTGAAATCTGATGCTGCCGCTCTCTGCCCTGTTATTGAGGCACAGGGAATGTGATGGCAAGGTAGCATTGTTTGCTATTGTTCGTCCCAGCCAAGACTGGAAAAAAGAACGACTTTCAAAGGGCAAAGGTTTTTCTTCTGTTAAATAGGAATGTCAAGGAATAATTAGAATAAAATTACAGGAACTATCCTGATAAAGGACCTCTTATGAGGCTAATTGCCCAACAATGTTTTTAAAGGTTATTTTGGACTGAGAGTTTTTCATTTTAATCTGTCCCTCTCTGCATTTAAGGCCCTGTCTGACTCCATCCAAAGTTACTGAGTTTTCTTTAAAGTAATAATAATAACAACAATATTTTATTTTAACAGTATTTATTATTATTATTATTATTATTATTATTATTATTATTATTAATCACTTTGTTGTCATCTTTATATTGAAATATTCTCTAACAAAGGAAAAAAATAATCAAACTACTGTGGATAGAACTGTGCTTCTTAGCATATCATAAATTTTATTTCTTTTCATTATTATGAAAATGTTTAATTATTATGAAACAATGTGTGCGTCCCTTTTCTTCACAACACAAACAAAATACTGAAAACAAGAATAAACATAAAATTGACTGAATAGATTTCAAATCAAAATATTGTTTGCAATATTTCATTTTATATACATTATTAGCTTCTTCCTGTAGTAATTACTGCCTAGTAAATATGTGCAATTATTTAGAATTGATTTTTTTCTTAAAACTTCATCATTGCACCAAATAAAACTGACTGGTTAAAAAAATGTTTACAGTAAGCCCAGATAAACCAAAATTATTTTTTCTTTATATGAGAATAACTTATATGAGAATAGTAATTACACATTCAGTGAGGTGAACGATGATAAATGTCTACTTTGGGAGGACTGGAACTATAGGAAGCAGAAGCAAAGAGGGCAAATCACAAACACGGAGTTCATTTGGATCACAGCTCTGGCAAGCACACTCCCTGTGTCTTATAGCGTGACTGAGGGAAGGTCAGCTCAAGTTCCTACCAGAAATAATAAAATAAAATTTAAAAGCCTTGACCATAAAAAAGAGCATTTATACCCCAGGACTCCCTTTATTGTTTATTTATTTATTTTTACTTATCTTCAGGAAAAAAAATCGGAGCCTTTCGCAAACAGATGTTCCCATTTGCTAGGCCGGCCAGGGCTTCTGGGAAAGAGGCACAGCTGCCAATTAGATGTCAGGAGCACTGGACTGATTGCTGTTGTGTCCCTCCATACATCAGTCCCACTGCTCCACAAGAACATTGATGAATCCATTTGCCTCTGCTCCGCTCAGAACAACCTGCGCTGCCCGAGAGCCGACCAGTGTCTGTTCTCATCTTACGCCGTTCGCATGAGATCAGGGAAGGGGAAAAAACCTTGCATCTTTAACTGTTAAACATGTGTGGAAATTCCTGTGTGTGTGTGTGTGTGTGTGTGTGTGTGTGTGTGTGTGTGTGTGAACATGCCTGCATTTACAGTGTGTGTGTATGCTTGTGTGTGTAGGTACATGACTGCATGTATTTGCTGGTGATGTGGTGGATAATATGCTCCATACACACCTTGCAGGCTCCTGGGGGCTGTTGGCTCCACCACTCTAATACTGAGTCATGGGCCACAGCCTGCAGATCTGTGTCCATGGAAACCAGATTGGTGTTTCTCTTGTGTTTATCAACACTTTCACACTGCTGATTGCAATCCATTCGTTTCTGTCCCCTTCACTAGAAAAAAAAAGGCAAAAAAACTTTTATTTCAATTTTATTCACCACAGCCGATGTAAATAATAATAAAAATAAATAAGTGAATTTAAATTGGAAATATATAAACATTCATAAAAACATTCTAATCTATTCCTAATGTTGGAATGGCGTACAGAAAATATTATAAACATGTTACTCGCAAGGCTGTAAGTGCATGGTTGGCAAAACAAAGGTTATGAAGAAGTAGTTCATCTCTATGAAAGATCTAGCCAAGTGCACACACAGCCTTTTCATTTAAGATCTACTCTGATAAAACGAGTGGCCCAAAGCTTTCCAGGACTCCACTTCAGCGATGAAGTAACAGCCTGTGAGGTCGATACCTGCTGACATGTCAGGACAGTGATGTCATTTCCTCCGGTGGAACAAGAGAGGTAGGGAGGGAACATGGATGGCTGGGCCAAGGGCAGCAATTTCAGACCGCTCTGCAGGTCAACAACAGTAAAGAGGTGTGTGTGTGTGTGTGTGTGTGTGTGTGTGTGTGTGTGGGTGTGTGTGTGTGTGTGCCTGTGAGTGAGGGAGTGTGTGTGTGTGTGTGTGTGTGGATGGTGGATGTGTGGAGGGGCAAATAAATGTCAGATTGAAGAACAGTTTTGTGTCTGTGGCTGCAGTTGTAATTCAGCTTTCGTTTCAAAATTCGTTTCGTTGCAAAATAAAAATGGTAAAAATGTAAGGATCTACAGCAAAAATAAGCCACTTCGCAGAAAATGTGTGTGTGTGTGTGTGCAAGAGAAAGAGAGAAAGACAGAGAGAGATACAAATAGCAAGAACATAAGAATTTAAGAAAGAGAAAAATAACAATGACCACACCATTAGATTCTTGCTTTAGCACACAGTAAGATTTTTTGCTTTCTATTGTTTGCTGTGTATATGTGTGTATGTATATGTACAGTGTGTATATGTGTGCATTTGTAAAGCGTGTATACAATGGGGGTGCATCAGCTAGAAAATAATGGAAAAGCGTTGTTCATTAACAAAATATTTCCCCACTGATCCACTGTATATTTCTCTCCACTCTTGTCTAGTTCCCAGCATGTGAGTGAGCCGACAGACTGTTTAAAGGCAGACGTCCAGACTGCTAATATCAAGCACTAACACATAGTTGGCCACCTTTGAAGCGCTCCTATTCCTTGTGATATTTATTTAATGCTCTCAATGACAACTCTTATCTGGTCTTTTTCTGTTTCCAGTAGCGATGTCTGAGCTCACTGTTTGTGTGTTCACACATGCTATTGGCTACTGGTTGTCTTAAAGGCCAGTTGTCCCAGTTATTACTGAAATTAAATATTTACTCCGTCACACCTCCTTTGTGTTGTGTGTCCCCACTCTAATGCTGCTAATATGGAGCACTTTACATACACTGTGTAAAGGTGTTTTATAAATAAAAATGAATTGCTATAGTTTCCAAAAAGGGTTTATTTTTTGCAAAGTTTACACATGTGGAACATCAGGAATTTTTTTAGACATACTAATTGCAAATATAATATAAAGATGCATTTAAAATGGTAAATAAAAGCTAATGGGAAAACTAAAGATTAATTCCACATTAGCCTTTAGCTGAGTAACAAACAGGTCTCAAAGGAATTATTCAGAGGATGGGTTGTGCAACACCCTCCTCTTAGCCAATTAAAATCTAAGCTCTCCCCTCTGACAATCTTTCACTCGACTCTCCGACTGACACAAACACACACACATACACACACACACACACCATTTCTTTTTCACACTCTGTCTCTCCACGGTAGCTTTGCTGTCTTTTCACACCTGGTCTGTCCGTCACACACACACACACACACACATACATACATACACACACACACACTCTTCATCCCTTTTTCTCATACTCTGTCTCTCCACGGTAGGTTTGCTGTCTTTCCGTGCCTTGCCCTTCCTTACCACACACACACACACACACACACCAACTCTTTTCGCGCCTGGCCTGTCGTTCCCTCAGCACACACACGTATCTGTTTTCTCAGCCGTTCCCTCAGCAACACATCGGCCGCACAGGGGCCAAGGTGTGTAATGAGTGCTGAGAGGAGAGGTCAAGCATGTGTGTGTGTGTGTGTGTGTGTATCTGAGAGTGGGTGTTTGTGAATGTTTGTATGTGTGTGTGTGTGTGTGTGTGTGGGTTGGGAGGGGTTGTGGGTGCTGTTTGTTTGTGAATGTACATGTATATGCATCTGAGTGTGTTAGAGTGTGTGTATGTGTGTGTGGTGTGTGAAGTTCACGCGGGCTGAGTGAGGGGCGATGTGTTATGTCGGCAGGGAAAACAGCTCAGGAAGCGAAACAGATCCAAACAGCTTGGCGCCACATCCAAACCCAACCTACTTCTCCTCTGCTTATGCACTCATCCAGCACGCTCCACGCTTCCTCTGGGGCGGCCCCTGAGGACCCAGACACACCCGTCCACCCACCCACCTTCCCCTCCTCCTTCATCCTCTGTCATCATTTAGGTGGAGGGGTACATAGAAGCACCTGTAAATCTGCTTGATCACTCATCCCCCCACCTCCCCACCCGTCCTCCAAACTCACACTTCTCTTAAACCCCCAAGTGTCAGATCAAGACGAAACATGCAGAAGAAGAAGAAAAAGAGGAAAGATGCAGAAGGAGAAAAAGAAGGATACTGTAGAAAGAAAGAAAGAAAGAAAGAAACAAAAATCATGGCTTGATGAAGAACGGCGGTTGGCTCAGGCAGTGTCCCTCTTGGCCATGGTGTCCAAACAATGCTCCCATCGCACATGAGAACAAGCACCGGACTGTTGTGCAATTGATCCCACAGCACATTAATTCAATCTGGTGGCCATATTGGACTGGGGCTGCATGCATTATACATTGAACATGAGCTGTGATGGCATTTGGCACATTCTTCCTCTACGGGGACTTGTTGCTGATGGACACCCCCGAGAAATACGTGTCTGTGTGTGTGTATATGAGAAAGACAGTGTGTGTGTGTGTGTGTGTGTGTGTACATGTGTGCGCGTATGTGTGTGTGTATGTGTGTGCGTGCATTTGTGTGTGTGGGTGGGTGGTAGTCGGGGGACAATGGCTGCCCCCAGAGGGCAGGCTTTCAGAGGGAGGTGCAGGCCTGAAGCCCCAGGGTTTCGGGAAGGTGCTCGTGGGGGGAGCTGGGCTGGGAGCGGAGGCTCTGGGAGCAAAGGCTCTGGGACTATAGGCTCTGGGCTGGGTGGTCGGGATACAGAGGGGTGCTGGTCGAGGGCGGAAGGGAAGGGGAGAGACGGGGAAGGGGTGAGAGGTTTAAAGTGCTGATGGTGGATATGCTAAGGACCCACTCTGAGTTAAGCCTCCCATGTTTGTTTAGGCAAGCGTGACAAGGAATTCCAAATGTGCTCATATGGACCGGAGATGTTAGACTCCCTCACACTGGTATGTGCCGCAGCAGCGGGCCTAGCCAAAGGCTCCAGGCAAGTAAGGTGGACTTAAACACACACACACACACACACACGATTACAGACACACATGCACACCCAGACCTAAACATTCTCTCCCTCCCTCTCTCTCTCTCTTCCTCACTGTCACACACTCACAAACACATTCTTTCCTTTTGTCACAGAGCCTCGGCCATTTGCTCCTATTTCAGTTGTGTTCTTTGCGATGCCCACAAATACTCACCAGCTCGCTTTACATTTTCCTTGGAGTGAATAAGGAGCAAATCACGTGTGGCCAGCTGAGACTCATGGCCATTCACACAGTAGGTCCAGTAAAGCCAAGGTGTGCAGCCAGAGGTGTTGGCCATTATGTGTGTTCACTCAGGTAGCGCCAGATGTAGCTAAGCTGTTGCTGTGAAACAAACAGGTGTTGCTACCAATCCCCCCCCCCCCCCCCAAAAAAAGGGGCCTTAATTGACATAGAAATCGCGATGGGTAGATAACCTAGGCCTATCCAACAATTAACTTAATCCACCTTCATGACGACACCCAGCCAATGACCATTTGCGCTGCAAACGTGATAGAATAAAACACTGTTTCGTTGAAGCGAAGTAAACTAGAAGCCAGCGACACACAGGTTTTGCAATCTCGCCAGGCAGCGCTAGTGGCGGGAGGAAAAGGCGTCGATATAACCATATTCAAACATAAATAAAATTATTCAAAATCTTTATTATTTTCATAATAACTATATTTGATAGTAACGTTGTATCACATAAAAAAAAACTTTGAGCAAACTTGATGTTGCTTTGATGTTGCTATTCAAAATTTTGGTGTTGCTATAGCTGGCGCTGCCCATGAAAAAATATATGCCGCCATGAAACCTCTTCAAATATAATATTTAAAACCAATAATATTTCAAATGACGTTTGATTGGATAACCTAAGACACACTTTAAGAACAAATCTAAACAGATGAAATCTTATATAGTTCCTTACCAGGACTCTTTAACACACACACACACACACACACAAAACCTCTCCAGTAATACCCCCTTTTTCCAGCACCCACATACACACTTCAGTCTTACATGTCCTCTCTCACCAACTCTTTCTAGCACACACACACACACACATGGTCGGTGAGAGAGTGTTAGTACAGCTGGTGGTTAGATCCGGCTACACTGCGAGGGGTCTGTGGGCTGCTGTTCCGTCCTGCTTTTGTGTGTGTGAGTGTGTGAGTGTGTGTGTGTGTGTGTGCATGTGTGTGAGCGTGCGTGTGTTTCTGCTGGCACTTTGAGACGAGCTGTTCTGTTTCCACTAGCACCCGTGGGGCAAATTTGTCATTTTGCTTTTATTTGATTTTCTTCTCTGTGGTGGGGATGGTTCTGTTCATTATCACCAGAGCTGCCAGAAAGAGAGAGAGAGAGAGAGAGAGAGAGAGAGAGAGAGAGAGAGAGAGAGAGCAAGAGAGAGAGCAAGAGATAGAGAGAGAGAGCAAGAGAGAATAGGATAAGGGTTATGGAGTGCAGATATAGGGATGAGAGTTTGTGAAAACACATTTTTTTTAAATAGTGAGTGTTGTGTGATATGAGCCTAACTCAGGGAAGGAGAAGTGAGCTGAGCCTAGACTATGCCTCCATACACACACACACACACTTACCCCTCCCCTCTCATTAAGGGAAGTATAAACACAAGCAAAGGTGACTGTCTGTTGGGAGCCATTATAGAAATGCTTTAGGAAGGCATTAACTGTACTGTAGGGAGGTCAAGATCATATCTTTGGTAAGTTCCTGATAAGCCAATGGTTATTCTATACGTTTTGAGTTGGACGTTATAAAAATATACATGTGTGTATATATATATATATATATATATAGAGATAGAGAGATTGTACAACATCTCAACTAAAATTTAAACCGGCACTAAGCAACATTCTGTTTTTCTCTCTCACGAGCTCCCTCTAAAGCCCGCTGTATTGCATGGTATTGCACTGCATTCTATTGGAGGCGGTCCGCGCTGCTGAACATTGCAAGTGCTGTATCTACCGCTATTGGCCACGGTGGCGCATTCTACACCGTTCGTTCGCCGTGTAATGACTAATTTTACAGTTTTAAACAGTATGAAATTGATTAATTTAATGAAAAATGTTGCATAGTGGGCCTTTAACTGAAAATAATGTTGTTCATTGTGACGTGTGTGCAAGTGTATACAAACACATATGCAAACGTGACAAGTATTTACACTTCTAATTTTGCGATTGAAGCCAGTGTTAATCACTGTGAGGAAGTATTAAACCTAAACCTAATAAATACAGTCTTATACTTGGGCAACTCTCAAAGCTATTCGCAAAGAGCTTTGCCAGTAAAACAAAGCTGTGTGTTATTGTTCACAAACATGCCCTGCCATGTCCCTTCCAACCCACCCTCATGTCTCGGTACACAGAGAAAAAGTAAAACAGGGCAGCTTCCCAGGCACACAAAGTCCATTAGAAACGGCCCAAACGCATAAGGACATCCACATGACTGCAGATCAAAACAATAACGGTTTGCACAGCAAGAGGTTTTCCCAGCAAACCTCACTCACAGCACAGGCCACAACATCCTCATAAAAAAAACTGTGACAATTTTGAGGCTCCAGAAATCATTTTCACAACACATATAGCCCCTGTGTCACAAGCAGCAATGGATATGCTGGTTGGTGCCAAGGGGAGCCAATCACCGACTGAAGACTTCAAAGCAACATAAACACAGCGTACTAGTTGCACTAATTCTTTGCAGTCAGCAATGCTCTGCTCCAGTGTTTTAATATGTTAACAGCATGCAGAACAATGCTGATACCACACAACACTTTAAAAATAATAAAAATTCCACTGGGTGATTTTCTGTGTGGTACACTCATCCCCCAAGGCTGTTTACACAGACAAGAGGAGATCTGTCACACCGTGATGTTACAGAGTGTCTCTTTCCCCGGGATTTATTGAAAGCTAAATTATTTATAAGGTCTGTGAAATCCAGTTGGCACTGAATCCTTTTCAGTGGACTGCATCACGTTGTTAAAGATGTTGCAAGGGGAGGAGCAACAAAACAGACTTATTCTCTAGCAGACCTCTTGTCAGGGGAAGACAAAAAGGGCATTCGGCTTGAGTCCTGACAAAAACTCTCTAAATGGTCCTGATTAGCAGAAAATCCATGACTAAATGAAAACATTAAGAATCAAAGCCATTTATCTAAATTGAAACTGTAATGTATTTGTTCCAGTATTCTGTTTAAATAGACACATATTTCTAAGAGTAAAAACAAACATCAAGAAGACTAATTGTGTCCAAGGAGTTACTTAAATGCTTCCATGAACGTAAAAGCCAAGATTATTAGCATCTAAAACTGATCTAGACTGATATTGACTGCATCTCCAACTGATCTGTTTCTCTGTGAGAAGTGAGAAAAGCAAAGGCTATGGCAGAATAACACGTAGAGACACATAAGTTTCACAATATATATTCACACAAAACTCAGTCAAGCATTTATTCACCCAGTGTTTAATACAGCTTAACGCGCCACATAGGAGGCGAGGCGTTCGGGCCCCCCTTTATTGCTAGCCAGGGTCTCTGGGACTGAGTCTCCAAACACAGAGTGATCCGCAGTATCCACGAATAACCACAACAAAAATGTCATAATCCAACAGAAATAAAAATAAGAACTTCAAAAAAGAAAGAAAAATAACTAGCTCCAGAAAAACCCCAAACTGATGACTCAGCTTAGATGTGCCCGACGACAGATAACTATTCAAAATCGGATTTTAGGTCCCAAGTTAACAATGATCGGCTGACCAACTTAACAGAACGTTCTGAAAATGAGTTTTGATCCCAACTAAATATAGTAAATCAGTGTTAATTCTTTAGTTTTAAAAAAGCCAAACTGGTGAAAGTGGTGACAAATTACACCAGAAGCAGAAAACCTGCTGGACTGTATTCCAAACAGCCTTGCTGATGAACAAGGCCTGTGAGCCAGGTAGCCTATATGTGAAAACCGTGGGTCTCCTTTAAAAAATGAATCCGGGAGGCTTATGTAAGCGCAGCTCGAGCCAGACGCCATGGCAACAAATGCGAGGGTTATGAGTTTGAACTTTGTGGAGAATCCAGTGAAAATGGGCCTGAAAATAGCAGGATGAAAAATAAAGAGAGCAGCACAGAGAGAGAGAGAGAGAGAGAGAGAGAGAGAGAGAGAGAGAGAGAGAGAGAGAGAGAGA
>JAGFZM010003878.1:0-24785 GCA_017657215.1 Limnothrissa miodon
GAGAGAGAGAGAGAGAGAGAGAGAGAGAGAGAGAGAGAGAGAGAGAGTCTGAGAGTGAGAGGGAGAGAGAGAGAGCGAAAGAAATGCACCTGACTTGCTTCCCAGGACCGTCACAATGTTAGACGTCATTTAGCAAAACATGTCAAAGGGGTATGCTAAAACATATGCGACTGTGTGTGTATATGTGTAAGTGTGTATGTGTGTGTGTGTGTGTGTGTTTGTGTGGGTCTGTGTATGTGGGTCTGTGTATGTGTGTATGTATGTGTGTTTGTATGTTTTTGTGTGTATGTGTGTGCGTGTGTGCATGTGTGTGTGTGCATGTGTGTGTGTGTGTATGTGTGTGTATGGCTGTCTGGACTTTTCCTTTGCCAGTAGCAATTGCTCTGAAAGAGAGGAGTTTGGTTGGGGATTGCAGAGAAGAACACTCAATGGGTGGGAGACAGGAAGTACATCTAAAGCCTGCAACAGAAGTGACAGTGAATAAATAAATGAGAGAGAAAGAGGGAAGGTGAGAGAGAGAGGGAGGAAAAACTAAAGTCAGACATGGGAGTGATGGCATACGCAAGAAGAAGAAAGAGAGAAAGAGGGAGAGAGAGGGAAAGAGAGAGAGGTGGAGAGAGGTGGAGGGGGAGGTGATGGCATAGCGTGGGGGACGTAGGGATGGTTGACACTCAGGAATTTTCTGGCAAGCTCCGGCAAATGGAAACACAGAGTAGGATTCTGAGGGGAGAGTGGGAGGGTGGGCTCTAAGTCAACTGTTGCTGAAGGTCATCCACTCCAATGAAAGAAAAGGGCCTAAAAAAAAAACACATTACTCCTCAAATTGTGACAATCCAAACATTTACTTCACAGTGTGTAGGACGCAACTGACAAAAGAGGACATCATATATTTTGTATGAAATCAATAATAAAGCCCTGTTTACATGAAATTAAAACATATATAGTCTGTTTTCTATTTTTTTTTTTTTACTTATTTCTTATTGATTTATGTGGTTAAAATTAGACATATTGTGTGTGTGTAACTCTGGGTATAATCTTATACTTGGATCGGATCCAGATATATACTGCACAGGTTCCAGAATATCGAAGGAGTTAAAATATAACTGTACTATTCTGGCATTGACAGACATTATCCTTGGACTAAAAACCTCAAAGGTCCATTAAATATCCTTTCACTCTTCTTACCCAAACAAAAACACTATTTTCAGAGAAATGGGTGAGAATAAAAACATTTTAGATTGGATTACAACCATCATGTGTTTTTTTTCATTCAGTAAATGCAGCTTACAAATCAGACCATGAAGAAACACCAATCAGCCGTCTAAGGCCAATTGTGAACAGGACAATCAGCGTTATTTTAGTTGAAACCTGAACATTATTTTCTCCCCCCTGTGATTTTCCTGTGTGCTCACCCCCGGCTCATGTTTGATGAGTGCGCCAGAGTGTGTTTGACAGGATGCTAAGTGCCTGTGACCCGGTTTGCAGCATGCTGATGAAAATTGGCATGTTCCCGCCAACCACGAGAGAAACTCTCATAAGGCACTTGTTTGCCCAGTTCCTTTCAATATTATCCATCTTCTGCTCTTCTTTCCCCCCTAAAAACATTGCCTCTGGCTGTGGCGTGAATGTGTGTGTGTCTGTGTGTATACTGGATAAGAGTGTGTGTATTTGTGTGCGTGTTTGAGTGTAAGTGTGTGTATGTGTGTAAGGGGCTCTGTGTGTGTCTGTGTTTGATCCTAGACATGATGAAAATATGACAAATGAGACACCCAACACTGGATTTTTGGAAACAAAACAGAGAGGAGTATTTACTGAAGTGTTAAACAGACATTTACAAATGACTCCAAATCAAACACTTACTGTCACTTAATACTATTACATCTAAAATGAGTACAGAAAGCATGAATCTATTTCTTTAACAAAGGGCATATGGAAAGTTTTAAAGAAAACAAAAGAACAGTACAGGACTGAGTTTAGGACTATTTGTTTATTGTAGGACACTTGGAATATATGTCATGTTTTTTGCATCACATCATTTGTTTGTGTGTGTGTTTTTTTGAGTGTGTTTGTGTTTGTATGCCTGTGTGTATGCATGTATTTTTGTGTATTTAGTGTGTGTTTGTATGTCTGTGTCTAGACTGTGGGCAAGGGGAAGCATAAATGGATTCATGTAACACATATTAAGTGTGTGAGTGTGTGTGTGGTGTGTGTGTGTGTGTGTGTGTGTGTGTATGTGTGTGCGGGTGCTCCAAGTATCTCTTACATTGTATGAGTCAATATGCAGCTCTCATTATGGTCCTTTTACAGTAACATTTAGAAAAATTTAAACCTGCCATTCCAGTCTTATATGTGTATATTTCTGTGTGTATGTGTGTGAAAGAGAGAGAGAGAGAGAGAGAGAGAGAGAGAGAGAGAGAGAGAGAGTGTGTGTGTGTCTGTCTGTCTGTCTGACCCGCGCGGGTCACTGTGTAATGTGTGCGCTGATAGGCCACCCCTTGTATGCCATTTGGCTCACCCGTTCACTTCAAAGCTGATGGAAGACTGGAAGCAGGCCCAGGCCCATGACAGGCTGGCGGCTGGCCCAGGACTCCAGAGCCAGGCTTCAAGCACACAGGCCTCGGGCTGACGGGACAGGCTATGGGGGCTTTGATGAATGGCTTCTGGCAGCACCAGGCCCAATTCGGCCTCGCTGTATGAACATTGGGCCGTCTATAAAAAAAACTACTAAAGATGGCTGAACTGATGTTTGCAATAAACTGACCAAACTAATTGATTGAAGAGAGATAGATAGATAGATAGACAGATAGATAGATAGAAACCACAGTATCCTTTTGTTCCCATCTGAGGAGAAGAACTATCTGATTAAACAGAAATGGAGAATTTATGTAAATATTGACAAAAAGGCAAACACATGATCTGACTGGATATACAACCACTGACACACAATTTCACACACATACATATTCACACTCACATACAAACACACACAAGCAAGCTCACACACACACACACACAAACACACACACCAGGAAACACACATAAACTCAAGTCCTCCAACTGACAGTAATAAATGCTAAATGTCCTTTCTGGCTGCATCTTTTCATGTTTCTGGGCAGCCCCAAGCTCCAGCGTTGGCTGGTCAGGCCAACCGTCTCCCCCCAGCCAGCCCAGTAACACACCGCACCGATCAGAGACCCCAGAGTCCCGGGACTGGCCCCAACATTACTCATTATTGACACAAATATAATACGCAGCTCAGGAACACCAGTACTTTTACTGATATTATATGCCTGGTAGCCAAAGGTGGGAAGGATTCTGTGTCCCGAGAATAAAAATGACATCCTTCTCCGGTATTATGTGGTAGAAAACGATCCCCAATCCCCACCTCACACTGCCAGAGTATCTCACCATGTCAAAACCAGCAAAAATCTTGGGCTTAATAAGACGTCAACAATGAAAATGCTGATATAGGCTGACTTATTGTGAACGGTGCTACGAAATAAAAGGCAGTGAAACGGCACTCATTTTAAATCCCGTCTCAGATTAAGTGTGTTAATTGGGATTAGTGTAATATACAGGCTGAAGTATAGTGTTAATTGTTTTTGTCCATGCCAGTTTTTTTCTCACCCCTTGGTTTTGGAGCGATTAAACAGGGGTCTGATGTGCCATTTGTTTTCCCTGTGGGCTCTGAGCGTCGAGAGACTGACTTAGACAAACTCTCCCCTGTGCATGCCCCATCCCTGCTGACTGATAGATTGAGTCTATTTATGAGAGAAAAAAAAACCTAACCACAGTTCAGTATACCACAACACAAATCATGTTGTTGATATGATGTGTGTGTTAGAGTGTGTCTGTGTATGTGTATTTCCTTCCTCGTCTTATGCTCCCACATGTGCCCCCCCGCCCCAATGCCACATGTGTCAAGTTCCTAGATCCTGCCCAGCCTCCCTGCACAGCACAAGCATTGAGTGAGAGAAGTTAGGAGAAATAGCTGCCCGGGGCAAGGAATGACTAAGAGAGGGGGAGAAAAGGAGAGAGAGAGAGAGAGAGAGAGAGAGAGAGAGAGAGAAAAAATCTGGTGCCAATCTTACCTCCGTTCTGTGGCCATCACCATGGAGAAATGCTGTTTCCTGTTTGTATGCAAAATAAAGAGACAGTCAATCCACACGAGCAGAGAGAAGAAAAGGTTGTCTGGGTGAAACAGACGATCTCGAGATGAAGGTGTACATTACAGGAAGAAAAGAACAACCAGAATAGAGGGATGTACAAAAACACATGTACAGCAGTGTCAGAAGCTTAATCCTAAAACCAAACAATCCAGTGAGCAAAATCCACAATATCACAAAGTCTGTAGCACAGAATAAACAGCACTGGCATCGCATGTAATTAATTATAATTTAATGTAATGTATAATACACAAACAAACCACGAGCTGTATTTAAAATAGCAACCACAAGAGATGGGCATTACCTCTGGTTTAGTCATGGGATACCTTTGTGTATAGAAACTGCACCAGTATTAAATGATTTGATTGCTCTTCGGTTTGAATGTCACTCTTTCCGACAGAGGGAGCGCGGTCTAGCGGTCCAGCTGAATCACCGAGCCATCGCGTCCTTTGAGTTCATTTTCATTTTTATAGCTCTCACTGAAGACCAAGAGATCCGTCAAGAGGTTACGCGCTCTCCAGATTTTGATAAGGGCAATTGAGTAGAATCAGATTTTTTCTCTCCCTTTCTGTCTTTCTTTCCCTACTGGAAAGTGTGACACATGAACTATTCCAGGTCTATAAAAGAAAGCAGAGAGTATATTAGGAGTTTCTTTAGTCTGCTTAGCCCATCCAGTCACACACACACACACACACACACACACACACATAGCTATGCCGTATTCTTTATATCTCAGGAAATATACACGTTCAGTCATACCTTTAGACATGTTAAAGAGCACAATGTTATCAGGGAGGGAAAAAAACAGTGTCATAAAAAAATTGTCATAAATCTGTCAGTTTGTGCACCGATTTCACAGGTTTAGCACAATAATAAGAAACTACACAATTAAAAGAAAGAATCAAATCCAGTCGAAACCATGAGACACAGACTAGTAGTTTCGATTATAATATAAATAACTAAAATTTAGCAAACTTTTTATAAATTTAGATGACTTTAATGCTGTGATTAGTATCCACATTCACTATGCATTGAAGCTATTTAAAGTTGTCGACCCACCCGTGTGGGTGCCTGAGATAAGACTGAGGGTCTTGTTTGTGAAGGCAGGGTAATTTATGTGCAGGAAAACCCCTTCATCCCTCTCTCTGAAGTGCCCCTGCTGCTGGTATGGGGGACGTCCATACATCATTCTAACACCTCCACACAATCACCGGTTCAGTGCACGCCAGACCAGTGTTGGGAGGAGATGGCTGTGGCCAAACAACTTAGCTAACCAGATTAAATATTTGAAAGGCAGGCTATGTGCTATTACTCAAACACGGAAGTAACAGGCACCCACTGGATTCTACTGAGGCTATAATTACAGGGACTTTCCTTTTCTTGCTCTTTGTTCCAACTCTTCACCTGTTGTTTTCTCTTTCTTGCTCTCTCTCTCCCTCTATTCCTCTATCCCCCCACAGTTGGCTTGTGGGAGATGTGTGTTTTGTTTATGCTGGGTAGAGGACACAGCTCATTAGCCTGCTAGCGCTGAGCTCGTTGCTACGCTAGCATGGCCGTGCTGCTGTGGTGGCTCGTTAATGACTGCTGGCAGGCCACTGTCTCTCGTCTGCCTAAGCAAACTTGCCCCGCGCCGGTGCTAATGAGGAAGTTAGGCCTGACCACTAAACCCGCAAATGCACGAGCCTGGAAACAAACAAACACACAGATGACAGACAGACAGACAAATGGGCAGACAGACACAGATCTGACAGACAGAACCACCCGGAACTCCACCCAGAGCCATCTGCCCATCAAAACATAAAAGTGGACCAAATGAAGCAGACTCCCGGCTGGATGCCCTTGGTGCCTGTGAGTGTGTGTGTGTGTGTGTGTGTGTGTGTGTGTGTGTGTGCAGCTGCACTCCCAGGCAGGGTGTTAGCCTAGACTGTGTTTGACATGGCTCTGCTACAGCATGCCCACTATGCCAGTTTCACCCCCCCAAAGTCTCATTTAAACTGTCACTCTTTATGAGTCTGGCATGCTAACGCTAAACGCCAGGCCTGGGATGTAAAAGAATGTATTTTGTCTGCCCGTTTGTCTATCAGTGTTAGAAGAAGAGCACACAAAAAATATGTCTGTATTTGTTTGGAGGGAGTGTTTGTGTTTGTAAGTGTGTGTGTGGCGGTGGTATTTATTTTTCTAACAGTGTTAGGGTTGCCAATTCTGAATTGAGGAAAACCTTGACGCTGGGGGAGGGGTCTGTTGTTGGTGGCAAACCATTTAATAAATCAGTTTAAAAATGCCTAAATGTCCAATCTGCACCATGCACATGTTTACAGTTGTTACGTGAAGGGTAAGGTACTAAAGCATCAATAAAAAGTATGTAATGGCTTAAAAAGAGTAAATGTTTGCGTCCACACCTGATAGGTGATAGGTAAGGCAGGTAGGGTAAACTTTTATTTACTACAGAATACAACCAATCAATTAAAAGTATGCATCTGCTGAAGCACCATAGACCCCCTATGGAAACCTCTCAAAATAGTGGTAAGAAGAACACTGACACAACTGGTTTAACAGGTTTAATTAAATGTAGCCTAATGTAAATGGTGTCCTGGGAATGATGGGGATGATCAATTTTACAGGACAATCCTGGAAAAAAAAACAAGACGTGGCAACACTAGTGAGCCTAACCGCTTTGAGCAACAGAAAGAGTAGAAATGCATGAGGCAAAAGGAGTAGGGCTTTGAGAACAGGTGTCTCCCATCACCTTAACGCCAAGGCTAGTTAGCTAGCCTCACTCTTTGCCAATTTGTGTGCCTGTTATCAATCTCATTACTAGTTTCTCTCCTAAGCTCCATATTTCACTCCCTTTGTTCCGGTCTAGAGCATCATTCACTACCTCCCTCTGCACGAATACAGGTATCTGACCCAGAAATGGCCCTTAACTCACGGCCTCAGTAGAACAGATAAAGTGAAGCTCAAAAAAATCGACGGGCAATTTAATAAACCACTGGAACATAACCAGGCCTATCAGTGAAAGTGAGAATCTTCAGCAGTTAGAAATTCTTTGGATCTATTTGCACAGACAGACTAACATGCAATCACACACACAAACACAGACACATGTGTGGGTGCACACACACACACATACACACACACACGACTGTGCAAGTTCCGGTGGGACTTGCAGTTGTAGATCCAGTCTTTGGTTGGTGTGCTGCCCTGTAGCAGATTGTGGTACTCCCACAAGCGCAGAGGGTTTTAGGGCTGATAAATCACCTCCTGTCCTGATATCTGACCCCAGTTAACCTCCCCCCTCTCTACTATGGGCCAAGATAGCCAGGATGTCAGACAAGATGTCGGGATGCCATTCCTCTGCTTCCTGTGGCTGTCTGACACTATTGGAGGCAATATGCGAGTCTGTCTCCGTCCATTTGTCTGTCCCCGTCTTCATCTCCATGTTGCCATACAGTATGTATCTGTCTCTGTATGTATCTGTCTCTATGTTTCCATGTGGCCATACAGTGTGTAGCCTATTTGTCTCTTTGTTGTTGTTTTATTCACACTCCTCTTTCTTCATTTTTATTAATCCTTTAATCAGGATTTCTACCTATATTTTACTTTCCCCATTTTCTTGGCCATAATATGCCCTAGGATTATGTCTTCTGACCAATTCTGTCTCTCCATCCTCTGTTTACAGCATCTTAGCAGGAGTGTGTGACCGATTGTGAGCTAACTCCTCTCCTGAGCACCTTAATCTGCTCTGCGCTAGCTACAGCATGACTTAAACCATTGACTTTTTACACACAAAAAAAGTCAAGCTAAGGGGGGAGGGAGGGGGGGGGGGGGGGGGGGGAAAGAAAGCCAAGAAGCTAAGAGTCTGCTCTCAGGAGGCGCGCTCCATCATGCTTCCCAGTGACAACTCAGACAAGCCCCTACGTGGTTCCCACGAACGGCTCAACCCCACACGGCTAAGCAGAGAACTATCAGTGTTAGCACTCTCACGGTGCCCCTTACAAACCCCCAACACACACACACACACTTCTTCCCCCTATCACACACATATTCATGTACGCACGTGTGTGGGTGACAGGGGTAACTCACTCACACACACACACATAAAGCTTGTGCCTTAATTCAGTGGAAAGTGAAAGATCAAGGCACCGGGTGAGCCCCACTGTGATATGATTTAGAGCGGGTCAAAGGGCACACAACGGCATGCTGGGGAAACTAGATCACTTCGGGTCACAAACTGTATATCTCTCCCCATAAGAATTATCTTCCACTTGTTTCACCATAACTTTGCTTTTTTACAGCAAAAGTGGAGGGGGGAGGAAGAGAGAGCTATACCAAAACCCCCTCTCACACAAGTCTCTGTATTTCAGACGTCGACTCCAACATGCAACAAATCAAATTAGGCCGATGCCAAAATATATTTTATACGTATAAGTGAAACACGACACATAAATACACATTCCTTCAAAATATTGAGACCCGAAGTGAAAATTCCATTTGGTATTTTTTAATGTCGAAATGCTCAGAATGTAGCCTAAAAAGTACCCTATGCAGCAGGGTATTATTTCTCTTCGTATAAAGTGCTTGTGATTTATGAGGCCAGAACGTCTCTTTCCTGCCCAATATAAATCACTGGGCCGGGTTTCCAGCTTTGAGCGGCAGAGAGCGCCTGGGCTCCAAATCCCTCTGAACGCACACTACATTTCCCCCTCTGGCCTTTTACAAGTGCAACTATGAAATATAGGGCGAGAAAAAAACACTGCCAAGCTATTTAATAAGCGTCCTGTTTATCTTGCACATGTTTAGTTCTAGCGGGGTGATTGAAGGGCACATTTAGCAGGAGCGGAATGCGTATTTCAATAACGCACGCTTATTGCCTGTATAGGTTTATAGTGAGATTTTGATATACCATTTTTTTGCGTCTTTTTTTTTTTGGATAAGTGAGCAAAACTTGATATTTATTTTGGCTATGTGTAATACATTAATTATCAAGTAACACTAATTAACTCAAATTAATTTCATGATGGCTTATAATTCCCTGGCAAAAACAGTGCCAGCTATGAAGTATGTCTTTAAAAACTTTTAGCTTTACGAGTTATAAAACCAATACTATACCACTCAGCAAACAAGGCCCTCGTTAGTGTGGGAGTTATGACTTATTCCACTAATTTTAAAAGTTCAGTAATTCACACCCTGAAGACCCAGACAGCGTCTGCAAATAGACCCCATAGGCTCCAGGGGAGCAGGAGCAGAGTTTTGTGTGTGTGTGTGAGTGTGTGTGTGTGTGTGTGTGTGTGTGTCTGTCAGGGGTGGCATACACAGGTTATACCCAATGGGGGCTCTGTGATGTCATTGTCCAGGACCAGTGTGTGTGAGTGTGTGTATGGGGTTGGGGGAGTGGGGGTTGGCGTATGATTGACCATGACTGAGACTCTTACAGCAACATGCTCACGACATGAAAAAGTATGACATGACCACAAATCACTATAACACACTCAACTTGACTCACACCAGAAAAAAAGAGAGAAAAATTCAGATGTGTCAAGATCCACAAATCATGCACCTGCCATGTTGATGTATGTGAACTGATGTGTTTTATAAATTACTGACATAATCTGGTCAAGGGCTAAGTGACTGAGGTATGGCTTTTTTTTTTACAACTTATTTTTTCCATCTGACAGAAAAAAAAGACAAAATAAAACAGTCAGAGCTTGCACGGTGCCTCATTTATTTCCCCTAGACTTATTTTACATCTTTGGGAAAAGAAAACGTGTACAGTCAAAATGGCTGTATATTAAACAGGGGTAGATAATAGGAGAGGAGAAAGGAAACCATCACCGAGACACACATCTACTCTCATTAGTTTGTATTACATGAGGTTCATCTCTCATTATGGATCCATGGCGTAAGGTCAAAATGGCTGCCGAGTGATAAAAATCAAATAGAATGCAAAACAAAGCAAAACATCGCTACAGATTAGACAGAGTTCACACTAAGGTCAATGTTTCCTCTTCTCTTTTGTTTTCTCCTCTTTTCTCTTCACTTATTTCATCCTCTCTTTCTCTCTCTATCCTCTTCTCTTCCCTTTTCCTTTCTTTCCTGTTCTCTTCTGATTGTTCTCCTTTTCTGCTCTCCTTTCTTCTTTTCTATTCTCATCACTTCTCCCTTTTCTTTCCTTCTCTTTCCAACCATGCACTTGTTCCCTCCAGAGTGCCACAACTAACAGTGCCTTGTGCTTGGAAAGAGTCAAGGATGACGTTTAAAACATGATATGTTGTGGATCCACAAAGAACAGAAGGAAAAGTCTTTTGGATATAAATTAAAAAAAGCGTTGGTGAGCAAACATGTCAGGCTTTTCCACTGACCTGTGAAAATATCCAATAAAGACTATTTCCATTGGAGACAAATGAATCATGCTATTGCAAGCAGGTGTCCATATGATGTCTGCATCCTACAGCACACATGGTAACCACAGTACTCATTTAGTCCAACAGCACCAACACTTTTGGTGAACTTTTAGCGTTTGCATTAGCCTGGATGCTAAGCATGCCAAACCAGCTAGCTGTGCACCTTGTTTCCTTGGAGTAGAGCCAAAAGCAGCCTAAGCCAACATCACACCTGAGTCCACTGACTCATGAAAACATGGCTGCTGCGGCCTGACATGGGGCAGTCAGAGGACTGACTCATGGCCTGACTGACTCAGTGCCTCCAAAGAGGCCCAACCCCTACCTATTCAGTTCTGGGAGTTTGTGTATGAGGGAGAAAGAGAGAGGATGAGAGAGAGAGAGAGAGAGAGGGTGAGAGAGAGAGATAGAACTAGGCCCGGCTGGAGTGTCAGTGTTAATCAGTGCTCTTGTCAGCCCAGACAACACTACACAGCCCTGGCTCCTGTTTCCCCAGCGCTCCCTCTGCCCTCTGCCAACCCCAGAGTTCCTTTTCTCGCTTTGCCTCCACTCCACGACACCCTTCTCTTCTCTGCTCACCTCTCTCTCTCTCTCTCTCTCTCTCAGGTTCTCCTCTTTTCTCCTTCCTTTTTTTCTCTTTGTTGAACCTCCCTTCTTCGATGTTCTTTTCTTCTTTTGACTCCTTTCCCTTCTCTCACATGACCTATTTCTCCACCTTCTTGTTAATTTTCTTATTTTCTTGTTTCTTCATTTTCTCCAAGTTCATGACAGTCTTCCCACCTGTTTTAACTCAAACTTTCTCACTGGTGAACACAGGAAAATGTCTGCTTTTTGAAAAAGAAACCGAAGAAGTGAGGTTAAAAATTTATTAAAATTTAAAAAACATTTATAGCCCATATTGATCCCTGCTTGGCTTCAAACACCAAGAGAATCAAACTGAGGGAGTGTAGTGATTCAGGGACAGGATTCTCTTGGATTGCTGTGTTCAAGAAGATGAAGAAATCCCAAGCCAGACTGAGGCGTGAAACCTCTGCAGCCTCGGTGCTAGCACGTCTGTGGATTCACTTGGGAAGGCCCGAACGAGCCCCCTGACTGATGGATGCTCGGCCTCGTCTAAAAATAGCCGTCTGAGCGTGCTAAGTGCTCAGTGGGAGGCACAGGAACGTCCTGTGGTGAAATGCTCAAATTTATTAGCCCATTAGCACCAACGGATCACACATGGCTGGCTGGCTGGCTGGCCGGCTGCTCGGGTGTCTGGAGGCAGCCTTAGAGATGAGCTTTTAGCTGGTACTGTAACAGGGCCCCTGGAGGGGGCTGGGGCTGGGCCTGGCCAGCCTCCCCATCCATGCCTGCAGTGCCTCCACCAGCCATGTTCTCTCTCTAGATCTCTCTCTTGGCCCTGAATGGCCCATATGCATCAGGACTGCTCTGTGTCTGGTGTCCACAGCATAAATCTGCCATGCAGCTCCGTGTTGCACTCTTGGCAGTGCATGCATGGATGGTTGCGAGCGCAGGCTCACCAAAGAGGTTGTGTAAATGTGAACTGCGTAACGTTTCACCGGATTGCTGGAAATCCTCTTCCTCCTCTGCTTTTTTTTTCTTTATCTTCACACCTCATGGGTTGGATCCTATAGTGGGTCCTATATCACTAAATCCCAATGTCTCCTCTATGTCCCAAGCCCTGAATCCTTTGGGGCTTCACTGGCCTGGATTGGTATCCATGGAAAGTGCCTCTGTAGTTCCTATGTTCAGTGTTACACTTATGCTGTAGTACTACAGTGTATTCTTCTAAAGCAACTAATCAGAGAACAGAAGTTGATGTTCAGTTGAGTGTCCAGACTCTCTGTCCACAAAGTAAAAACAAAGTAAAGGCGTTTGGTCCCTGCCAGTTAAGTGTTAAAGGTTTTAGGGTTTAGAGTTTGAATAGGGTCTGTGTGAGGATCAGTTAAGATCAGCCTGCCTCTCATCGGTCAGCAGAGGAACCTGTCTCCCATTCCTCTTTCCTCCATGGCTGTCAAACCTCTCCAGGACATATGGTCCAACGATATCCTGTATGACCTTGGCACCAATAACACAGGCCCTTCCACCCAACACAGAGGTGATTGGATAACATCTATCAGCCAGATATGAGTAGGAGTTCCCGGTAAAGGGTGAGAGGGGTCATTAGCCAATTACAGGTGAAGGGGAGGAGAAAAATAATGAAAGGAGCTGAAGATTGAGAGAGATGAATGTGAAAAAAGTTGCAATAGAGTAGAAACAGGATAAAGGAGGGGTGGGGGTAAAGGAGAAGAGACAGAACAGAAGAGAGAACAGGAGACGGGAGAGAGGGAATAAGAAAGAATTGAGAAAGAGAGGAGACAGAATAGGAGAGAGGAGATGAGAAAAGGAGAGGAGAAGAAAGAGGAGAGACTATGAGAGAGGAAGAGTGCTGAGGGTTTGCCGAGATGAAGAGGAGGGGAAGAGAGGACAGGAGAGTGGCAATCCCTCATGTGAAGAGAGGCTGAGAGGGGAGCACACTGAACGCGTCATGTAGACAAAAGCCAGACAAGCACAGCAACATTTATAATTCCCCTACACACCCCACAATCTCCAAACACACACACACACACACACACACATAGATTTAGAAAGTCCAATGAACTTTCTTCCTTACACACAAAAACACAAATGCATGCATGTATGCAGAGAAGTGCTCACTCTCTCTGCCATACACACACACTCACAAACACACACATATCTATCTATCTATCTATCTATATATATATATATATATATATATATATATATATACTGCAGTACACATACTGTACACACACACAAAGGGCAATGCTCTCTCTCACCCTTTCACACACACACACACACACATCCTCTCCCTGTGAAAACTGACATCTGAGAGCAATCATGGCGAGGGAATCAAATTTGTGAAGCTGACTCTATTTAATGCAGCGCGGCAGAGCAGCTCGGTTAAAACATTCACTCGGCTCCTAAATCAAACCCACAGGGGCGCGCACAGGAACACTGGCTTACCTAGGACCACGTCAAGGTCTCTTGCCCGACCCTCTCTCAGGGTTTGGTTCCCTTTTACACACACACACACACACACACACACACACACACAAACACACACGAACACACCTACCCACTACTGCTATTTCCTTTTGTCTTTTGTGGACGTTTGCAAAAACAAAAACCTAAAGAAAAACCAAGAACCAGCACTAACAGCATGGCGAAGAAAAAAAAAACACAATTAAAAAGCGAAACTCAAACTGCGTGACGGCGAATGTTTGTCTGCCGCGTTGCCCGACCGCAGTAGGAAAACATGGGGCTGAACCTATGGGGAAATCAAGCGGCTGGCCATTTAAAATAGACACCCCCAAGAATCTGAGCAACTATTTACACACAGTTGTGCTGGAGCCGGCTGTGAACCATTCTGCTGAGAGGCTTTCTGCTCCTCTCTCTCTTTCTTTCTATCTGTCTTTCTCACTTTCTCTCTCTCTCTCCTTCCTACCACTTTTTCATTTTCTGTCTTTCTCTCTCTGTGTCCATTTTACAAAATCTGTTCCTCTCACTTCTCGCCTCCCACCCCTCCAATCAGTCTGGTTTACAAACAGACTCCGGCAGCAGGACGGCCTTCTCTGTTTATTATTTGGCTGCTATAAACAGATGATTTCAAGCCATTGGCCTCCTGGCACTGGGCTGAGCTGAAGCGCTCGGCTATCTGGCAGCCTGGTGCATTTGACCTGAAGTTATCTTCCTGTGTAAACCTCCGTCCGAGGCCACTGTCGACCGCGACAAGAAAAGCCAATCGCTTTCGAGTTCTAAAAACAGAGCGTTCAAAATTAGCTCTAAACTTTCTAAAGAAGGTCCTAAGAAATGGGGGAAATGTATACAAGTGAAAAAAAGCAGGTGATCAACATAGACACTTTCATTCATTCTTCTGTATTGAGCTGGATTACGAAGATTTACCCCAGTTGGATTTTAGTTTGATAACACTAAAGTACAAATGTTATAAATGTCTGACATTGACAAAAGAATGTGCTGAAAGAGAAAAATGTGCTGAAGAACTAGAATGCTTTTGACAAAACAGTTTGATTTACTTGAATAGGCCATGTACACAATCACATGAAGAATTGTTAACACAGAATGCTTTAACTTTAAAATAAAATAAATACAAACTAAGCACTGAATGGAGTAAATAAAGTCATAGAGTTGTTGACCTTATTTTGGCTTTTCCCTTATCTCTAAGTTGACATCGTACATATTTCAATGACACAGAAATAAATTTAGCAAATGGATCCCAATAAATCCTGCAGTGGAGGCGGTTTTTGTAGCTTGGGAAGCTAACGCTGCGGTGGTTTGGATGTGTTTGAGACTTGGTGTGTCAGTCGCTCCGAGTGACTGCTCTGGTAATGATTTAAGACAGACGTGTTGACCTTGCAGAGGAGACAAAAAAAATGCTTCAGGAAGCTTAGACTTGTTATTAAAAGAGTGGAGACTATCTGTGACTCAGTAGCAGCACCATTTCCACCATTGTGTGTGTGTGTGTGTGTGTTTGTGTGTGTGCGTGCATGTGTGTGTGGTGCAGAAAAGAAGAAAAAAAGAGAAATTGAATGACAGAGGAAAAATGAGACGCTTGAAGATCAAGGTAAGATGAGAAAAAGTCTTCATTGTTTGAAAGAGTTTTAAACAATTTGGGTCATGGCTTGACAACCCAAAATGAGCTTTGTGACGGCTGCCAAGACAGTGTTTTCTCCGCACAGACATTCCTCACTCACACATCCGCCAAGACATGCTGAAATCTGATGCTGCCGCTCTCTGCCCTGTTATTGAGGCACAGGGAATGTGATGGCAAGGTAGCATTGTTTGCTATTGTTCGTCCCAGCCAAGACTGGAAAAAAGAACGACTTTCAAAGGGCAAAGGTTTTTCTTCTGTTAAATAGGAATGTCAAGGAATAATTAGAATAAAATTACAGGAACTATCCTGATAAAGGACCTCTTATGAGGCTAATTGCCCAACAATGTTTTTAAAGGTTATTTTGGACTGAGAGTTTTTCATTTTAATCTGTCCCTCTCTGCATTTAAGGCCCTGTCTGACTCCATCCAAAGTTACTGAGTTTTCTTTAAAGTAATAATAATAACAACAATATTTTATTTTAACAGTATTTATTATTATTATTATTATTATTATTATTATTATTATTATTAATCACTTTGTTGTCATCTTTATATTGAAATATTCTCTAACAAAGGAAAAAAATAATCAAACTACTGTGGATAGAACTGTGCTTCTTAGCATATCATAAATTTTATTTCTTTTCATTATTATGAAAATGTTTAATTATTATGAAACAATGTGTGCGTCCCTTTTCTTCACAACACAAACAAAATACTGAAAACAAGAATAAACATAAAATTGACTGAATAGATTTCAAATCAAAATATTGTTTGCAATATTTCATTTTATATACATTATTAGCTTCTTCCTGTAGTAATTACTGCCTAGTAAATATGTGCAATTATTTAGAATTGATTTTTTTCTTAAAACTTCATCATTGCACCAAATAAAACTGACTGGTTAAAAAAATGTTTACAGTAAGCCCAGATAAACCAAAATTATTTTTTCTTTATATGAGAATAACTTATATGAGAATAGTAATTACACATTCAGTGAGGTGAACGATGATAAATGTCTACTTTGGGAGGACTGGAACTATAGGAAGCAGAAGCAAAGAGGGCAAATCACAAACACGGAGTTCATTTGGATCACAGCTCTGGCAAGCACACTCCCTGTGTCTTATAGCGTGACTGAGGGAAGGTCAGCTCAAGTTCCTACCAGAAATAATAAAATAAAATTTAAAAGCCTTGACCATAAAAAAGAGCATTTATACCCCAGGACTCCCTTTATTGTTTATTTATTTATTTTTACTTATCTTCAGGAAAAAAAATCGGAGCCTTTCGCAAACAGATGTTCCCATTTGCTAGGCCGGCCAGGGCTTCTGGGAAAGAGGCACAGCTGCCAATTAGATGTCAGGAGCACTGGACTGATTGCTGTTGTGTCCCTCCATACATCAGTCCCACTGCTCCACAAGAACATTGATGAATCCATTTGCCTCTGCTCCGCTCAGAACAACCTGCGCTGCCCGAGAGCCGACCAGTGTCTGTTCTCATCTTACGCCGTTCGCATGAGATCAGGGAAGGGGAAAAAACCTTGCATCTTTAACTGTTAAACATGTGTGGAAATTCCTGTGTGTGTGTGTGTGTGTGTGTGTGTGTGTGTGTGTGTGTGTGTGAACATGCCTGCATTTACAGTGTGTGTGTATGCTTGTGTGTGTAGGTACATGACTGCATGTATTTGCTGGTGATGTGGTGGATAATATGCTCCATACACACCTTGCAGGCTCCTGGGGGCTGTTGGCTCCACCACTCTAATACTGAGTCATGGGCCACAGCCTGCAGATCTGTGTCCATGGAAACCAGATTGGTGTTTCTCTTGTGTTTATCAACACTTTCACACTGCTGATTGCAATCCATTCGTTTCTGTCCCCTTCACTAGAAAAAAAAAGGCAAAAAAACTTTTATTTCAATTTTATTCACCACAGCCGATGTAAATAATAATAAAAATAAATAAGTGAATTTAAATTGGAAATATATAAACATTCATAAAAACATTCTAATCTATTCCTAATGTTGGAATGGCGTACAGAAAATATTATAAACATGTTACTCGCAAGGCTGTAAGTGCATGGTTGGCAAAACAAAGGTTATGAAGAAGTAGTTCATCTCTATGAAAGATCTAGCCAAGTGCACACACAGCCTTTTCATTTAAGATCTACTCTGATAAAACGAGTGGCCCAAAGCTTTCCAGGACTCCACTTCAGCGATGAAGTAACAGCCTGTGAGGTCGATACCTGCTGACATGTCAGGACAGTGATGTCATTTCCTCCGGTGGAACAAGAGAGGTAGGGAGGGAACATGGATGGCTGGGCCAAGGGCAGCAATTTCAGACCGCTCTGCAGGTCAACAACAGTAAAGAGGTGTGTGTGTGTGTGTGTGTGTGTGTGTGTGTGTGTGTGGGTGTGTGTGTGTGTGTGCCTGTGAGTGAGGGAGTGTGTGTGTGTGTGTGTGTGTGGATGGTGGATGTGTGGAGGGGCAAATAAATGTCAGATTGAAGAACAGTTTTGTGTCTGTGGCTGCAGTTGTAATTCAGCTTTCGTTTCAAAATTCGTTTCGTTGCAAAATAAAAATGGTAAAAATGTAAGGATCTACAGCAAAAATAAGCCACTTCGCAGAAAATGTGTGTGTGTGTGTGTGTGCAAGAGAAAGAGAGAAAGACAGAGAGAGATACAAATAGCAAGAACATAAGAATTTAAGAAAGAGAAAAATAACAATGACCACACCATTAGATTCTTGCTTTAGCACACAGTAAGATTTTTTGCTTTCTATTGTTTGCTGTGTATATGTGTGTATGTATATGTACAGTGTGTATATGTGTGCATTTGTAAAGCGTGTATACAATGGGGGTGCATCAGCTAGAAAATAATGGAAAAGCGTTGTTCATTAACAAAATATTTCCCCACTGATCCACTGTATATTTCTCTCCACTCTTGTCTAGTTCCCAGCATGTGAGTGAGCCGACAGACTGTTTAAAGGCAGACGTCCAGACTGCTAATATCAAGCACTAACACATAGTTGGCCACCTTTGAAGCGCTCCTATTCCTTGTGATATTTATTTAATGCTCTCAATGACAACTCTTATCTGGTCTTTTTCTGTTTCCAGTAGCGATGTCTGAGCTCACTGTTTGTGTGTTCACACATGCTATTGGCTACTGGTTGTCTTAAAGGCCAGTTGTCCCAGTTATTACTGAAATTAAATATTTACTCCGTCACACCTCCTTTGTGTTGTGTGTCCCCACTCTAATGCTGCTAATATGGAGCACTTTACATACACTGTGTAAAGGTGTTTTATAAATAAAAATGAATTGCTATAGTTTCCAAAAAGGGTTTATTTTTTGCAAAGTTTACACATGTGGAACATCAGGAATTTTTTTAGACATACTAATTGCAAATATAATATAAAGATGCATTTAAAATGGTAAATAAAAGCTAATGGGAAAACTAAAGATTAATTCCACATTAGCCTTTAGCTGAGTAACAAACAGGTCTCAAAGGAATTATTCAGAGGATGGGTTGTGCAACACCCTCCTCTTAGCCAATTAAAATCTAAGCTCTCCCCTCTGACAATCTTTCACTCGACTCTCCGACTGACACAAACACACACACATACACACACACACACACCATTTCTTTTTCACACTCTGTCTCTCCACGGTAGCTTTGCTGTCTTTTCACACCTGGTCTGTCCGTCACACACACACACACACACACATACATACATACACACACACACACTCTTCATCCCTTTTTCTCATACTCTGTCTCTCCACGGTAGGTTTGCTGTCTTTCCGTGCCTTGCCCTTCCTTACCACACACACACACACACACACCAACTCTTTTCGCGCCTGGCCTGTCGTTCCCTCAGCACACACACGTATCTGTTTTCTCAGCCGTTCCCTCAGCAACACATCGGCCGCACAGGGGCCAAGGTGTGTAATGAGTGCTGAGAGGAGAGGTCAAGCATGTGTGTGTGTGTGTGTGTGTGTGTATCTGAGAGTGGGTGTTTGTGAATGTTTGTATGTGTGTGTGTGTGTGTGTGTGGGTTGGGAGGGGTTGTGGGTGCTGTTTGTTTGTGAATGTACATGTATATGCATCTGAGTGTGTTAGAGTGTGTGTATGTGTGTGTGGTGTGTGAAGTTCACGCGGGCTGAGTGAGGGGCGATGTGTTATGTCGGCAGGGAAAACAGCTCAGGAAGCGAAACAGATCCAAACAGCTTGGCGCCGCATCCAAACCCAACCTACTTCTCCTCTGCTTATGCACTCATCCAGCACGCTCCACGCTTCCTCTGGGGCGGCCCCTGAGGACCCAGACACACCCGTCCACCCACCCACCTTCCCCTCCTCCTTCATCCTCTGTCATCATTTAGGTGGAGGGGTACATAGAAGCACCTGTAAATCTGCTTGATCACTCATCCCCCCACCTCCCCACCCGTCCTCCAAACTCACACTTCTCTTAAACCCCCAAGTGTCAGATCAAGACGAAACATGCAGAAGAAGAAGAAAAAGAGGAAAGATGCAGAAGGAGAAAAAGAAGGATACTGTAGAAAGAAAGAAAGAAAGAAAGAAACAAAAATCATGGCTTGATGAAGAACGGCGGTTGGCTCAGGCAGTGTCCCTCTTGGCCATGGTGTCCAAACAATGCTCCCATCGCACATGAGAACAAGCACCGGACTGTTGTGCAATTGATCCCACAGCACATTAATTCAATCTGGTGGCCATATTGGACTGGGGCTGCATGCATTATACATTGAACATGAGCTGTGATGGCATTTGGCACATTCTTCCTCTACGGGGACTTGTTGCTGATGGACACCCCCGAGAAATACGTGTCTGTGTGTGTGTGTATATGAGAAAGACAGTGTGTGTGTGTGTGTGTGTGTGTGTACATGTGTGCGCGTATGTGTGTGTGTATGTGTGTGCGTGCATTTGTGTGTGTGGGTGGGTGGTAGTCGGGGGACAATGGCTGCCCCCAGAGGGCAGGCTTTCAGAGGGAGGTGCAGGCCTGAAGCCCCAGGGTTTCGGGAAGGTGCTCGTGGGGGGAGCTGGGCTGGGAGCGGAGGCTCTGGGAGCAAAGGCTCTGGGACTATAGGCTCTGGGCTGGGTGGTCGGGATACAGAGGGGTGCTGGCCGAGGGCGGAAGGGAAGGGGAGAGACGGGGAAGGGGTGAGAGGTTTAAAGTGCTGATGGTGGATATGCTAAGGACCCACTCTGAGTTAAGCCTCCCATGTTTGTTTAGGCAAGCGTGACAAGGAATTCCAAATGTGCTCATATGGACCGGAGATGTTAGACTCCCTCACACTGGTATGTGCCGCAGCAGCGGGCCTAGCCAAAGGCTCCAGGCAAGTAAGGTGGACTTAAACACACACACACACACATACACGATTACAGACACACATGCACACCCAGACCTAAACATTCTCTCCCTCCCTCTCTCTCTCTCTTCCTCACTGTCACACACTCACAAACACATTCTTTCCTTTTGTCACAGAGCCTCGGCCATTTGCTCCTATTTCAGTTGTGTTCTTTGCGATGCCCACAAATACTCACCAGCTCGCTTTACATTTTCCTTGGAGTGAATAAGGAGCAAATCACGTGTGGCCAGCTGAGACTCATGGCCATTCACACAGTAGGTCCAGTAAAGCCAAGGTGTGCAGCCAGAGGTGTTGGCCATTATGTGTGTTCACTCAGGTAGCGCCAGATGTAGCTAAGCTGTTGCTGTGAAACAAACAGGTGTTGCTACCAATCCCCCCCCCCCCCCCCAAAAAAAGGGGCCTTAATTGACATAGAAATCGCGATGGGTAGATAACCTAGGCCTATCCAACAATTAACTTAATCCACCTTCATGACGACACCCAGCCAATGACCATTTGCGCTGCAAACGTGATAGAATAAAACACTGTTTCGTTGAAGCGAAGTAAACTAGAAGCCAGCGACACACAGGTTTTGCAATCTCGCCAGGCAGCGCTAGTGGCGGGAGGAAAAGGCGTCGATATAACCATATTCAAACATAAATAAAATTATTCAAAATCTTTATTATTTTCATAATAACTATATTTGATAGTAACGTTGTATCACATAAAAAAAAACTTTGAGCAAACTTGATGTTGCTTTGATGTTGCTATTCAAAATTTTGGTGTTGCTATAGCTGGCGCTGCCCATGAAAAAATATATGCCGCCATGAAACCTCTTCAAATATAATATTTAAAACCAATAATATTTCAAATGACGTTTGATTGGATAACCTAAGACACACTTTAAGAACAAATCTAAACAGATGAAATCTTATATAGTTCCTTACCAGGACTCTTTAACACACACACACACACACACACAAAACCTCTCCAGTAATACCCCCTTTTTCCAGCACCCACATACACACTTCAGTCTTACATGTCCTCTCTCACCAACTCTTTCTAGCACACACACACACACACATGGTCGGTGAGAGAGTGTTAGTACAGCTGGTGGTTAGATCCGGCTACACTGCGAGGGGTCTGTGGGCTGCTGTTCCGTCCTGCTTTTGTGTGTGTGAGTGTGTGAGTGTGTGTGTGTGTGTGTGCATGTGTGTGAGCGTGCGTGTGTTTCTGCTGGCACTTTGAGACGAGCTGTTCTGTTTCCACTAGCACCCGTGGGGCAAATTTGTCATTTTGCTTTTATTTGATTTTCTTCTCTGTGGTGGGGATGGTTCTGTTCATTATCACCAGAGCTGCCAGAAAGAGAGAGAGAGAGAGAGAGAGAGAGAGAGAGAGAGAGAGAGAGAGAGAGCAAGAGAGAGAGCAAGAGATAGAGAGAGAGAGCAAGAGAGAATAGGATAAGGGTTATGGAGTGCAGATATAGGGATGAGAGTTTGTGAAAACACATTTTTTTTAAATAGTGAGTGTTGTGTGATATGAGCCTAACTCAGGGAAGGAGAAGTGAGCTGAGCCTAGACTATGCCTCCATACACACACACACACACTTACCCCTCCCCTCTCATTAAGGGAAGTATAAACACAAGCAAAGGTGACTGTCTGTTGGGAGCCATTATAGAAATGCTTTAGGAAGGCATTAACTGTACTGTAGGGAGGTCAAGATCATATCTTTGGTAAGTTCCTGATAAGCCAATGGTTATTCTATACGTTTTGAGTTGGACGTTATAAAAATATACATGTGTGTATATATATATATATATATATATAGAGATAGAGAGATTGTACAACATCTCAACTAAAATTTAAACCGGCACTAAGCAACATTCTGTTTTTCTCTCTCACGAGCTCCCTCTAAAGCCCGCTGTATTGCATGGTATTGCACTGCATTCTATTGGAGGCGGTCCGCGCTGCTGAACATTGCAAGTGCTGTATCTACCGCTATTGGCCACGGTGGCGCATTCTACACCGTTCGTTCGCCGTGTAATGACTAATTTTACAGTTTTAAACAGTATGAAATTGATTAATTTAATGAAAAATGTTGCATAGTGGGCCTTTAACTGAAAATAATGTTGTTCATTGTGACGTGTGTGCAAGTGTATACAAACACATATGCAAACGTGACAAGTATTTACACTTCTAATTTTGCGATTGAAGCCAGTGTTAATCACTGTGAGGAAGTATTAAACCTAAACCTAATAAATACAGTCTTATACTTGGGCAACTCTCAAAGCTATTCGCAAAGAGCTTTGCCAGTAAAACAAAGCTGTGTGTTATTGTTCACAAACATGCCCTGCCATGTCCCTTCCAACCCACCCTCATGTCTCGGTACACAGAGAAAAAGTAAAACAGGGCAGCTTCCCAGGCACACAAAGTCCATTAGAAACGGCCCAAACGCATAAGGACATCCACATGACTGCAGATCAAAACAATAACGGTTTGCACAGCAAGAGGTTTTCCCAGCAAACCTCACTCACAGCACAGGCCACAACATCCTCATAAAAAAAACTGTGACAATTTTGAGGCTCCAGAAATCATTTTCACAACACATATAGCCCCTGTGTCACAAGCAGCAATGGATATGCTGGTTGGTGCCAAGGGGAGCCAATCACCGACTGAAGACTTCAAAGCAACATAAACACAGCGTACTAGTTGCACTAATTCTTTGCAGTCAGCAATGCTCTGCTCCAGTGTTTTAATATGTTAACAGCATGCAGAACAATGCTGATACCACACAACACTTTAAAAATAATAAAAATTCCACTGGGTGATTTTCTGTGTGGTACACTCATCCCCCAAGGCTGTTTACACAGACAAGAGGAGATCTGTCACACCGTGATGTTACAGAGTGTCTCTTTCCCCGGGATTTATTGAAAGCTAAATTATTTATAAGGTCTGTGAAATCCAGTTGGCACTGAATCCTTTTCAGTGGACTGCATCACGTTGTTAAAGATGTTGCAAGGGGAGGAGCAACAAAACAGACTTATTCTCTAGCAGACCTCTTGTCAGGGGAAGACAAAAAGAGCATTCGGCTTGAGTCCTGACAAAAACTCTCTAAATGGTCCTGATTAGCAGAAAATCCATGACTAAATGAAAACATTAAGAATCAAAGCCATTTATCTAAATTGAAACTGTAATGTATTTGTTCCAGTATTCTGTTTAAATAGACACATATTTCTAAGAGTAAAAACAAACATCAAGAAGACTAATTGTGTCCAAGGAGTTACTTAAATGCTTCCATGAACGTAAAAGCCAAGATTATTAGCATCTAAAACTGATCTAGACTGATATTGACTGCATCTCCAACTGATCTGTTTCTCTGTGAGAAGTGAGAAAAGCAAAGGCTATGGCAGAATAACACGTAGAGACACATAAGTTTCACAATATATATTCACACAAAACTCAGTCAAGCATTTATTCACCCAGTGTTTAATACAGCTTAACGCGCCACATAGGAGGCGAGGCGTTCGGGCCCCCCTTTATTGCTAGCCAGGGTCTCTGGGACTGAGTCTCCAAACACAGAGTGATCCGCAGTATCCACGAATAACCACAACAAAAATGTCATAATCCAACAGAAATAAAAATAAGAACTTCAAAAAAGAAAGAAAAATAACTAGCTCCAGAAAAACCCCAAACTGATGACTCAGCTTAGATGTGCCCGACGACAGATAACTATTCAAAATCGGATTTTAGGTCCCAAGTTAACAATGATCGGCTGACCAACTTAACAGAACGTTCTGAAAATGAGTTTTGATCCCAACTAAATATAGTAAATCAGTGTTAATTCTTTAGTTTTAAAAAAGCCAAACTGGTGAAAGTGGTGACAAATTACACCAGAAGCAGAAAACCTGCTGGACTGTATTCCAAACAGCCTTGCTGATGAACAAGGCCTGTGAGCCAGGTAGCCTATATGTGAAAACCGTGGGTCTCCTTTAAAAAATGAATCCGGGAGGCTTATGTAAGCGCAGCTCGAGCCAGACGCCATGGCAACAAATGCGAGGGTTATGAGTTTGAACTTTGTGGAGAATCCAGTGAAAATGGGCCTGAAAATAGCAGGATGAAAAATAAAGAGAGCAGCACAGAGAGAGAGAGAGAGAGAGAGAGAGAGAGAGAGAGAGAGAGAGAGAGAGAGAGAGAGA
>JAGFZM010003879.1:0-15876 GCA_017657215.1 Limnothrissa miodon
AGAGAGAGAGAGAGAGAGAGAGAGAGAGAGAGAGAGAGAGAGAGAGACAAGTACTGATTTCTGGTGATAATAGGCTCTTCAGCAATAATAAGCAATGTAGTCCTGCTCTCTCTCTCGTGTGCTGTTGTAATGAGTCCTGGAGTGGCATGCTGGTGCTGTGGTCAGTCGCCGCAGTGTGTGTGGCATAGCACTCGGGCTTCCTCACTCCAGTCCACACACTCGCCTCTGTCCTTTGGATCCAACCCTCTGAGCCATGATGTCATTTAGGATCCGGTTATCATGGCGCCTGAGGGTCCGCGGCTGACCTTTGCTATTAGGGACGTGCCGCCACGGGTCTCAGACTAGCGTCCCATCAGGGGGTCAGAGCAGTAGCTCCCGCTAAAATACCACCACCACCTCCACGAACACCACCCTCCGACCCACCCCCCCCCTTTCCCCTTTTCCGTCTGCACTCCCCACCTACGGGGCCTGTGGAAAAACCCCGAAGCCGGACAGCAGTGGAAAGAATTCATCCGACCTCTTTCAAATGACACAATATTTCACATTGTCTCTCTGTGTATTTTCAGGACTTTAGCTGGAAATCCATGAAGACTTAAAGAAACATCAAATCAATTTGTGGACTGATTGGGAGCATTTGGAACCTCTGGAAAACATAAAGAATGGAAGCTGTTCTGGATAGATAGTGTTTTTATTCTTCCTCCTTTCTTTCTTTCATTCATTCATTCTCTCTCTCTGCTTCCTATTGTGGGCTACTCACCACAAACATTTCAAATGTGAGGATTACTGAAACAAGCAAGAAAGAAGGAATGTCAGTGTTTTTCTTAAAATGCTTTCGACCGCAAGGCAAGTCAGAGGGCCCCTGGATCATAAGGCTAAGCCACACAAGAGCAGGGAAGGTGGCAGAGGTTATTCTCATCACTATCCATTCACATAGCAATGTTTGTGCGTGTGTGTGAATGTTTGAGTGTGTGTGTGTGTACATGTACACAGAACACATGTCTATATGTAGGATGCGTGTCGCTGTTCACGTGTGCAGATTTTAAATATAGCCCTGCTCTGTTTTGCGTGACAGAGGGCGGAAAGACAAGCATGACAGGAGAGGAGAAAACATAAAGAAGCACATCCGTCTTCCGTGTTTCGCCCTGCAATTTCCCACAGTGCAAGGGAATGGCATCTCCCAAAACAGACCCCTAACCCCACCCTAACCCACCCCAACCCATTTCCACAATCCAAGGATCCCTCATCTCTCAACTGAGAGGGCCTCCAACACCGGTTTATTGTGAGGATGGGCCTCTTTTCATCACTCACTGCTTGACAGGCATACATCCGAATCCCCCTCCCTCTACCCAGTCCAAAACATCTAGAGCTTTCCATTGTGGCGTGATCGATGAGGGTTCATCAGAGGAAGAGAAGAGAAGGAGAAGGAACGGACAGACAAGAGCACTGAAGATGGAGGGACATATCGTGGGTCTTTCAGCGACTACACGTCGCTGGTCAACTGTGTCCCTTTGACAGAAACATGGCAGCAAGGCCTCTACAGTAACAGCTGCAGAAAAGAGGAGTCGACAAGAATGAGATCCATGAGAAAGTTCTTAATACATGTATGTAAAGATAGAGAAAGAGAGAAGAGGGAGAGAGAAAGAAAGAGTTCCGGGATAGCAGAGAGAAAGAAAAGAGTAAGAGAAAAAGAGCAAGGCCATTTTATAGGTGGCTAATTTCAAAGCAATCATTTTTGTGTCCTTTATGTTAACTCTTAACAGGTGGCGTTAAGTGAGGTCTTTGTCTCCTCTCTTGACTTGGCGTCTTCTGCTGTCTCTGTTGTCTTGAGGTATTTGTTCCACTGTTCCTCACACTGCTGTTGGCAACCCCCCTACCCCTCCCCACCCACACGCTCTATGTCCCTGTATTCCCTCTGGCTGTGGCCTGATTAAGGAGTCTCGATCCCAGCCTCCCGGTGAGCACAGCTTCTGTGCGAGGAACGCTCCAAAACACGAGAACAAGATCAGTGGCAGTTGCCACAGAGTCAAGAAAATAAACACACGAGAGAGAGAGAGAGACGAAAATTGAAAGCATGGATGCAACAGCCAAGCTGAGAGGGTTTATTTACCCGACCCCCAATACAACCCTAGACCTCCTCACCCAAATGCCACCACCATTTTCTTCCCTTCCAACCACAAAGACAAGATTCTTGGCATGTCTGACATCAAGTGATGCATCCTCTTCACTCTGGAACATTCCGCCTCGGCTGCATCCCGCCCTGCCCCCCCGAAACTCTCCCAGGGACTATGAGAGGAGAGGAGCCATTTTGTGGTAGGCTGCCGTGTCACGCGCCCCCCCACCTCACCACCCCCACTGTCACCAGAGACACATGACATGAGAATGAGAGGCAGACACTTGTCTCATGAGAGGAGACAGCATGCGGAGAGGGAAAAGAAGCAGAGAGGCCGCTGCCCCCTCAAGAAGGAAAAAAACCAGAAAAACTAAGAAGTAAATAGAAATTTATTGAGAGAGGGGCGCAAGAGTAATGCATGATGGAAACATGTGTGGTGCATTACTCTCTCTGCAGCAGCAAAAAAAAAAAAAGCGCAGTACTAAGATGGTGGTTCGATCGTTTGTCATTAAATAACGGCGACGGCTATCTGAAGCGTCTTGATGCAGGCCACAAATGAGCGATCAATCAATACCCTGTCAGCAAAACATGTCAAAACACTCGTTGCCAGGGGAAATGACTTCATGGACACAGCTGAGGACATGGCTCCATATTTCACTGTATAAAAAAAAAAAACAACACCACAATAGTTGGCCGCTGGGGGGCTCCTTTGACTTGGGCCATTAGACGAGGCCTGACATGACTCTTCCGTGCTCCTCCGAGTGAAGACATCCGTTTCCATGGCGGGCCGGTCGTAAGGTTGATCATACTGTAAGGGTGCTAATGTTCTCACTTGCTAAAGAACATTCCTTTTCTTGAGCAGCTGCCCTCTCTCTCTCACCGTTGCCACACATGCATGTGGCTTACTTCTAAAGCAAATACATGTGTGACGTGGGGGTCAGCTTATTGTTTGCTCTCCCCTCTCTCTATTCTCCCTTTTCTATCTCTAACTGTCTCTCGCTCTCTTTCTGTCAGCAAACTGATGGAAGGCAGATGGGGATACTGGCTCAGTGCAGAAGGGCTTCATACTGCCGGACTCTGTGCTTTGTTTGTGAAATAAAAAGCGTCCCCTGGTCTTTTTGATCGGCTGTAAGTCTTCCTTATAAAAACAGAGGGCCTCTACGGGGCCTCGGCCCCTCATTAAAACTCACTATTGTTTCAGCACACAAACAAGAAAGAGTCAGCGCAGTGGTCCGTCGCCGCCTCGTGAAGACAGTTTCTCTTTTTTTTATTTCAAAAGTACACAAACAGGACCATTATCGTTCAGAATAAGGCAAAGCTCAAATAGAATAACCACTCAAGTCGGCAGACTCACACGGTCTGGGTTCACAGTTGTATGGTTACCACTTGCAAATCAAAGATAAACTTTCTCTTTTTTTAAACATACTTACATATTCATAATTTTATATTCTTAAATCTTTTATATTCATATGTATAGTTATCCACTTATCATTTTTTTTATACCTAGTTCAGAAAACTCAACAAACATGGCAGTATTACACCAGCCAAATACTGTATTTAACACATTTATTCTTAAAGTCATGAATGTCCATAAAAACGTCTTCATGGGGGGAAGGTGTGACTCTTGTTGCGCTGCAGGGAGCTGTGTTTGAGGCCAAGTGAAACCGGTTGCTCTTCAACCACTTTTGTTTATTTTTTTCTTCATCGCGTGGTGGGACATAACTAATTGCTTTTTTCTTAAAACCTGTTTTAGATTATGTTTATTTTTTTCCCCTTGTTCTCATTTTTTGCATGCCTAGCTGAGCTGGACTTCGCCGAGCCAAGCCTGAGGATCATCGTTCGTCACCTGGGGTAGAGCGCGGCCAAAAGGGCAAGCAGCGTTGCGGTGAGGGACGGGGTCAGAGCGTGGGCGCCGCCACACTCCATAGAGTTTTCCTACGGTGAGAGGAGAGGGACAAAAACACTCAACCTGTTATTGCATACTTGTGTTTTTGTTTGCACATGTTGCTATGTGATGCATTTCTGGGGTCCTTGTTAGGGCTGGTGACACACAGCGACATGCTCCAACATGATTGATTACTTACGTAACTACAGTGCAATAAACACGTTTGATATGAAGTGGGATAGGCATGGGAATGACCTAACTGTAATTTATGTGCTTTTAATACTTTGGCAAACATGACTGCCAAGCAGGTTTGTGGCTGACTGACTAAGAGCTGAAAGAAGCTTGGAGTGTCTGTGTGTGCGTATGTGTGTGTGTCTATGTGTGTGTGTGTGTGCGTGTGTGTGCCCATACATCAGGGTGGAAGGGGTGACAGGTGTCTGGCCTCCTCCGGTCCTTCTGGAACCTTAGCCGGTCACATTTCAGCGATTCGTTATGTGCAGAGAGGTTAAGGATGGCAAAACCCCGCTGGCCAACTCAACACTGAGAGTAATGGACACAGCACTGGAATAATGCACTAAAGCAATCCCACTGCACACTGTGGGACACAGCACTGCACAACCTGCTACTTTATAGGCTTACATCACACAACGCTTGCTAGGTTGGCTTGTTTCTACAGCATTGCAATAAACACAGATGAGCTCACCTTCGACACATACAATGTGTACCACAGATTGTCTATCTCTACTCTACTCTTTTTTGCTCACCATCTTTACAGAAGAACAAAAAAAAGATGGAAAGAAAGAAAAAGAGAGAGTGAGAGGGAGTGAGAGAGGCGAGAAAGCCACACTGGCTAGCGGGCCTTATGTGTTGTGTTCTTTTGTAGTGGGGTGTCTGTTATTGATCATTTCCTCATCTCCGCCTGTTGTGAAACACGCCATCTGGTCCACCTCCTTTGAGAGTGAAGGAGGGCGAATAGAGAGAATCAATGACAATATCAAAAAAGGGGTTAAGAAGAAAAGCCAAAGTATTTCAGGAGATCCCTGCATCTCATACACCCAAAAAAATGAAAAAAAAAAAAAACGAAAATGAGCAAATAAAGAACAAATAAACCCAACCAGCAACACAAAAGAGCCGCCAATTAAAATGAAAGCAGTTTTTGTTCTCTTTCCTCATCTCAAATCTACACCAACCTCCACCCTATCTGTAAAACGGGGGAAAACAATCAGTTTAGATGCTATTACAGAGCCGGCACCCTTTTTTACATTTACGAGGTGAAAAAAGGAGAGAAGTAGTTTTGGTGTGCTAAATTACTACATGAAAGACGCCCCGCTGCAACGCTGTCGTTCTCTCTTTATTTTCCCTCCGTCTGATCCCTTGCTTGAAAGACAAAGAAAGAGGAAGAAGGAAAAAAAAGAAGGAGTAAACCAAACAAACAGAGGGAGCCATGTCGAAGCAATAAGATGTTCTAATGAAAACCTGCCTTGCCGCCCATACTGAACACTGTTGGCAAACACGGACACTTTATTACAGCCTTATTACCATTTTATTACATGCAGTTAGGAGTGTGAATTGAAAGATGTTAAGTGCAAACCTATGTGTCACTGTGTGTGTGTGTGTGTGTGTGTCTGTATGAGTATGTGTATCTGTGTGTGTGTGAGTGAGTCTTAGCCAGTGTTGTGGGCATGAGACAAAAAGAGAAAGGGAAGATGAGAGAGAGAGAGAGAGAGAGAGAGAGAGAGAGAGAGAGAGAGAGAGAGAGAGAGAGAGAGATGCAGAGGGGGCGGTTTGCAGCCCAAATAATGACAACAGACAAATAAATTCAAACCAACACAAATGTCAAGCCTAGCCCATAAGTCCTTGTAGGCCTTGCTCGAGTCTGTTTCTCTAACAGGGGGATCAGAGATCACATAAACCACACTGACTGATGTGTTACCATGTCTTGAACAATTTAGGTTCAAAAGGAAAAACACTGAAATGTCTCATGTCTTCCTCTGCTTTCCCCTCTCTGTTCGTCTTCCTTCCATTGCCTCCTCTATCACTCTCTTTCTTGCTCCATCTATCCCCTCATTCCTTTCATTACTTACCTTCTCATCGCTTCTCTCCTCTTTCTCCAAAAAATCTGGTTTTGTCTTCCCTCCCTGTCATCTCACACTTACTCCATTCCCCCCAACCTGTCCTCCTATTCCTCCACCTTCAGTTTCTCTCTCTATTGTTCTCACTGCTTCATGTCTTAGCTTCCATCATTCTCCCTTCTCGCTTCTTTCCTCTCCTTTCTTCTCCTGCTAACTTCTCTCCTCCCCTCTTGCTTCTCCTCTGTCCTTTCTTCTCCTAACTCCTCTTCTCATCTCAAACTTTTCGCTCCTTGGTCCTACTGTTCTATCCTCCTCACCCTTCTCTTCTCTTCCTCTTCTCTCTTCTAAACTCCAATCCTCTTTACCCAACTTTCTTTCTCACCTCCCAACTCCTTCTCTTTCCTTTACATTCTCCTCCCTCCTCTCCTCTCCTCTGTCCACCTCTCCAGTAAAGGATATACATGATCTCAATGGGGTCCATGGTGATTGGGCCAGTGTCTTGGCAGTCACACTTGTTGTCCACCACCACCATGAAGAGGTTACTGCTAGGAATCTGCTGGATGACGAACGACCTGAAAAGAACATGCAAAACACAGAAAGGTACACTAGGTGTGAGTGTGGGTATGCATGTGTGTGTGTGTGTGTGTGTGTGTGTGTGTGTGCATGCATGGGGATATGTGTTTATGTTTGAATTTTGATTACGCACAGTTTCAAAAAAGGGAAAAAAATGTTCCCTTGACAGTTTGAAATAACTAGGGTACTATGCCAAAAAGATAACAGATGTCTTCAGTCAAGTCACTCTTCCTCTCTCCTTGACACACACACACAGGCACACAGACACACACACACAAATTCACATACACACTTACACACACATACACACAAAATGAGTGTAATATCCCTCTGCATTAATGAGCAAGTGCGTGCCAAGTAGATCTCTCTCTCTCTCTCTCTCTCTCTCTCTCTCTCTCAGTCCATCCTCTTGGGTCTGAGGGCGGCGATGCAGTGAACGAGTGCAGCTACTCTAGCAGATGTGCTCTCATTCGTTTCATCTTCAATCACCACTTTTATCATGTTCACCAGCAAGCAGCCCGAGCCCTTACCAATGAAGTGTTGCAAAATATAAACCATTCGAAAAGGGGAAAACAAATTGGAACCACACTCAAATTCCTGCGTGTTTTATGACATTCTCCCTGTGCCTTTTTTTTTATTATTATTTTTTTTATACGGCTGAGGGAGATGGAGTTTGAGTTTCGAGTCTGGCCTTGTGATTTATGGGTCTTGTGCTAGAGACCTATGAAGAGGAGTATTGAGGAGGATCTCTCTCTCTTCCTCTCTCTCACCCTCTCTCTCTCTCTCTCTCTCTCACACACACTGTACAACTTGGAGAGAAGCTCTCTTGCACACACTCCCTGTGTATCTCTCACAATGACACACACACACACACACACACACACACACACACACATACACAGACACTTTCTCTCTCTCACTCACACACATACACACACTCAAAAGTTCTCTCTCTCTTTCACTCTTTCTCTCCCTCTCTATCTTCTCCCCCCATCTCTGCAGAGGGTGATTTATGACTCTCGTCGTGATGCATTTATCACTCGCCAGTGGATCCTCCATGTTCTTCTCCTTACCACACTGCTCCTCTCTTCTGCTTGTGAAAGCTATGGCCTTCCCAACACAAACCAGACCTTCACACACACACACACACACACACACATACACACACACACACACAGACACAATTTCCAGGGTCGATGGGACCTGTACAAAAAAACACAAACCCAGTTGTGAAGGGGGCAGGCTATGTCCAAAGACAAAGTCACCCCGAGTAAACTTTGTGGACAGTAGTCGCAACACTTCGCTGCTCACTGCGCTAGGCTAATGCGATCTGACAGAGATATGCTGACTAAGGCCAAGTTGCAAAGCCAGATGTATGACCTTGTCAAGCAAAGGAATGGATGGAAGATGTGTTCGCTTACAGGACGTTAAGGCAAAAGGCAAAACGTTACGGATACTAACGTATCCTCGGTTCTCTGAGTGAGAAGCCGAAACGTACGAATGGATGATGCCTATCATCTCCTAATTTTTCTGAAGTCAACTTTAACCAACCCTTTGAAAAAAGGGCAGTAAGCGCTCTGATGTGCGCAGGCAACTACTTAGACAGCCCTGCGTGACGTCAGAAAGTCTATATATTGACTGCGCTTACGCTTCAGGTCCTCTTTGCCAAGCTCTCCAGCGTCTGTGACTTGAGGCCCGAAGCGTACGTTTCGGCTTCTCACTCAGAGAACCGAGGATACGTTAGTATCCGTAACGTTCTCTTTCGTTTCGAAACCAAAACGTACAAATGGATCACTACAACCAAGTCTCAAGAGCCCTACACCGAGGAGCCCGAGGTGGAAAGACCCACGGGACCGCCGCAGGGCCCAGAGAGAACACTCTCTGCTACGCCCGGCCTGGTGACGTCCAGTGCGTAAAAACGTGCGAAGGTGTTGCCTGAGGCCCATGACGCGCTCAGGCAGATATCCTGCATAGGGACGCCTTTCCACGGGTGGAGTGCGCCCTGACATGCGCAGGCGGAGGAACACCCACCGCCTCATATGCCAGACGTATGGCCTCAGTAAGCCAATGCGACATGCGTTGGGTAGACAAGGCCTGACCCTTGGCACGCTCGCCATGGCAGACGAACAACTGGTTCGTCTTCCTGATGCTCTGCGTACGCGTCAAAAAGGCACGAAGCGCTCTGACCGGGCACAGAGTGACGGGTACAGAACCTCCCGCCTCAGGTAGGGATGAGAGCTCGATGACCCTCGAACGAGGGTCAGTAGACAGCACTTTAGGGCGAAAAAAAGGGATTCGGTCGCAGCGTTACCCGCGCGTCATCTTGCGTGAACTCAAGACAATCGGGACTGACTGATAGATGTCTCTTCTCCTTCTCTGGCATGGAAGAAAGGTTCAGCCAGAGGTGCCTGTTGATGACGACCAGAGAGCCAAGGGAACGCCCGTCGGCTTTAATGGCCGCCCTGATGGCCAGTGAAGTGAGAGCGGTGGCCCTGCGCAACTGATGGAGGGTAAGATCCGATGGCTGCGCGGAGAGGTCCGCCACCAGTTCCTCAGACAGGAGAGGAGGAAGGCGGTATTCAACGCCCTAATCGCCTGGCCTGTACAAATGAAGGCCTTCAAAACGAGCTTCTCCGTGCGCTGGCACGACTTAGATGGAAGCTAAGGAGGCGATGTCCAGGTGGGGGCGGAAGATGGCGCCAGACAACCAGCGACCGCATCCTCAACGCGAGGGAGCTGTACGAGGCGCCCGCTCCGTCCATCGCAGAGAATGCCGCGTGTCCTTGAATAGGAGCAATGGCGGCGAAGGGAGCCTCCCAGGAGGCCTGCGCATCCACCACGACCGTGGGGTGAGCAAGGAGGGGAAGGGCATCAGGTGAGGGCAATGCTCCGGAGAAGGGGTTGAAACGCCCCCTCGGACAGCGCTGAGGCGGGGGCAGGCCAAGCCTGCTAGCCGCCTGCGTAGCCAAAGAACCTAGCTCAGAAGCTAACTGGGCGGCGTAGGTCTTCTGAATAGTTGGCAGATCTTCCACGGTGGCGCATCCTTTTGCGGAGAGGAAGAAAGCGAGCTCCTCCTCATCCACAGCCTCGATGACCGGGTCGTCTGAATCGTCGACGTGAGGCGGCGAAGTAGCCGCGCGGGCAAAGGCAGCACCGATGGAGCTAGCAGGGCTAGCCAGAGGACGCCGGGGGAAGCTCGGCGAATTGGCGGGCAGGAGGGGCACTGACGCCAACGGGGGTGAAAGCCGCCCCTGGACTACCAGTGGAGCCCACGAAAAATGCCGCTCTATTAGCGATGGCCGCGGGAGAGAGGCGTTCGCAAGCAGAGCAGAGATGAGGCTGCGAAAATGCTAGCATAGCATGCTCACTCCCCATGCAGATGAAACAGCATGGCGGTCGGCGAGCGCCATGGGGCGACAAGTACAACGACAAGTTGCCATCTTGCGTCTCGAGGTACCAGAAGTCAGGGACCGGCGTGAGCACTTGGAGCAAGACGGAAATCCCTCGGAGAGCTTTTCAAAAAGCTTTTGTGTTGGGCTTTCAAAAAAGCAGTTGGTTTTAGGAATATTTGCGAAAGCAAACAAGAGGCAACTCAGAAACACACGCAGTAGGCGAGCTGAAAGAGGCAAAGAGGACCTGAAGCGTAAGCGCAGTCAATATATAGACTTTCTGACGTCACACAGGGCTGTGTAAGTAGTTGCCTGCGCACGTCAGTGCGCTTACTGTCCTTTTTCAAAGGGTTGGTTAAAGTTGACTTCAGAAAAAGTAGGAGATGATAGGCATCATCCATTCGTACGTTTCGGCTTCAAAACGAAAGAGAACCCTTTCGCATCACAGGCTAATAGTGCATGTTGTGCAGCCAAAGATATGCACGTCGGTCTGAAGTTTGGCTAAATGCAGAACTTAAACACGTATTTCATCTACAGAATGCTGCAAGTTATGTTTTGCTCGCTTCATTTAAACTTAAATGAACGCAATTTCAATCAAGCATCAAGTGAGTCGACTGCTTTGGTACAGAAATGGTCAGCTGTATGAGCCTTCTGGTGTGGCAGCCAAGCAGCTGAAAAGTGCTGGAAAAGAGTGTTGCATAAGCGATCTAAGGCACTAACTCTGCTCACCTTTGCCCCTATACCTTCTGTGCCGCCTCCAGCATTTAGGCAAAGGAAAATAACAACCCTCCTGTAAACAGTTTGTCCCATTTACAGCTGGATGACCCAGCCAGCCACATCTGAGCGGAATGCACCTAATGGAACTTAATTCTATTCAGTGTGGTCCAGCTCCCAGCCGGCACCAGACCAGGCCGACTCAATCAGGCTGCTCAGAGACACATCAAACATGCCAAACCTCAATCAAACGCTGAGCAACTCATTCCAGCTGAGACCGGCTCGATTCCGGCAGGACAAATCCTCTCCTGATGCTTCCGAACGTCATCCGGACGCCGGCTCCACGGCAAGGCAAGGCAAGCTCAATCGAATCAGCGGGGGCCAGTTTGCCTTAATCAAGCGACATTTAGCAGAGCTGGGAAGTGCTGGCCAGAGGCAGGTCTTTGCGAGTGGAGATAAACACACGGGCCTCGTCTGGCCTTGTGCTCACTAACGGGTCTGCACACACACGCACACACACACCGACACACACACACACACACACACACACACACACATACACACACACACACTCAAATATGCATTTGTGCAGATACTAGACACACAAACGCTGGCACACACACTCACAGACATACACACACACACGCACACATATAAATACTGTATTTGTGAATATAAGCCAAGAGCAAGACATAAGCGAGACAGTAAACAGATGGACAAAGAGACATATGAGAGACACCGGAATAGACAGCCAGACGCTGACTGGACCTCCTTTTGTCACAATAATCCTTACAGACACACACAAACATACGCCGACACAAACACACACACAGAGGCACACCAAAATACACAGTCCAGAGCACTGGCCACTACTTACATTTATCAGATGCAGAGGGGAAATATGCATCTGACGCATACTGTACACTGCGCTCACTCAAAACGCATGCACTGGGACAACCGCAGCATTAGTCAGAGGTCTGCACGTTCGATCACGCTACCAAACAGTGCAGTGGAGACTCTATTCTTCTCTTCTCATCTTCTCTCTTGCCCGCCTTTCTCTGCGTACGAGCAAACTGCATCTGACCCTTGGGTCCTAGCTCCCTGCTAGGTCATGATTCTTTGTCTTCTCGAGGCGCTCTGTGCGTTAGCGTTTTTAGTGCGCTATACATCAACATCACAACATCCCTGCTTCAGGTGAGTGGGGTTGTTTTTGGCCGGCCACGAGCCCCATTAGAGAACGCTTTTAGAAGTCACTAGAGAGGGATTTGGAGAACATGATCAATACACAAACGGACAGGCGACAATAAATTCATGTTTCTCCGATTGAAGCGGCGGTGTGTTTGTGTGTGTGTGTGTGTATGTGTGTATCTTTGTGTCTGTGTGCGAGTGTCTGTGTGTGTGTGTGTGTGTGTGTTGGGAGGGGGGGGGGGGGGGGGGTTGTGGCTCTTGGCTTGTTCTCCTCAGTGCGATGCGGGTTGATCCTAAATCTCTGTCTCTGTGTGGGAAAAGGCCTGAACGGTCCGAGGAAGGGAATAAAGCTAATGAGTGTGGCGGGGACATGGCGGCCATTATAGACCAGTTTATTCTGTCTGCAGCAGGGCTGTGCTTTGATGATAAACCACCCACGTCCCCGCTCCGCTCCTTCAACGTGCATTAGGACAGATTAGAGGCACAGGTGTGTGACAACTACGCTGCACGGTGGAGGACAGGCTGATTTTCTGCCAACATACCCACACACACACACACTCACACATGTGAACACACATACACACACGCACATGTGAGAATACATGTGCACACACACATACAGTACACATGTGAACACACACACACACACACACACACACACTGTTACACTGTTACAAACATGCTCTCATGTAAAGTTAACAAGTCAGGATAGTACAAGCAAACATAAAACACTTTGATGGGCGCCTGCCAATTGAACACCCACACACACACACCACACACACACAAACGCTTCACAAATCTGTGCCGAGTATAGAGGATGGGATCACTTGACGGCAACCCAAACACACTTAACCCTCCTCCTAAAGCCTACAGTAGATGCACAGCATTGTAGGGGCAGGAAGGTCTCATAAATACTGGCCACTTTACTCAGAACACTCTCTCTCTCTCTCTCTCTCTTTCACAAACACACACAAACACACACATAATACAATTTAAGGCACACACACAACACACAATTGAAGGCAGTGAGGACCACTGACAACACATAGACAGGGATAAGGAATAGTATAAAAGAGACCATGAGGAAAAGAGAAAGAGAGAAAGAGAGAGAGAGGGGGGGAGAGAGAGAGTGGTTTAGGATGGCTGTAAAGTTCCTGTGGTTGAGAGCAGTGATGAGCGGCCACACAGTGGGAGTGAGGAGACACAGGCTTCTCACCCACGCTTACATCATAACCCCCCTCCCACACAAACACTCTCTCTCTCTCTTACACACACACACGCACTAACACGCAGTCTCTCTCTCTCACACACACATACTCTCTCTCTCTCTCTCACACACACACACACAGACACAGTCTCCTCGGCTGACTGCCGTCCAGTTCGCCCCTCGCAGCCCCCCGCCTGATTCCAGTCTTCCGCTTGGGCTACAAACACATTGATCCCGTTACATGTGCGGATCTACTCAATGGCTGACTCTGTGGCGCCTCTTTGTCATAGCCAGAGTGAAGAATGAGTCCCTTCTATAAAGACTCCATTAAGATGGAGCCCATTCTTTCAGAACCCTCAGAAACTACTCTACTATGAATCAGCCAATCAAAGAAGTTGATTTGTGCCAATCTAGAGCTTAGGGGTTGGTGGAGATACTGATGCCAAGCAAGGACAGACCACATCTGGTACACTGTAGTCAGGTGTGGTGATGATCGGGAACGTCCAGAGTGGCGTCTGTTCACAGGGAGGCCAGCAGCCTGTCGTTCTGTCATCAGGATCAGGGGGTCATTCTCATTCATTCTGCTGCAAGGAAGTACTGTATATCTGCCCGCAGCCAAACGCAGCGCGTCACGTCATCGCTTTTGAGTGCACTAGGCGTGTGGTGGACATGTACATCTAAACAGCACATCTGCGGGGGAGAGGTGCTGTTCAAGCTGCCTATAGCTCACATACTCAAGATGTAATGTTTTCCAGCTTTCATTTGCTCTATGAGATGTAGGCAAAGCCTTGCAGAAAGGATGCGGCTACCACTCTTTACAGAAGAAGGTGCTATAGAATTGATGTTGATCCTTGTAATAAGTGCCACCTGCTTAAGACGAGATGCCTGCACACGCACACACACACACGCACACACACACACACAAACACACTACCAGCCTTCTCATCCCTTAACTTTTGGAGAGAAGTGATCCTGGAGGGGAGAGAATGGGTTTGCAGACACACACACACACACACACACACACACACACACACCACCAGGGTGGTGCAGTGCAGCACTGGTTTTGGCACCTTGCACCACTGGCTGCAAATGTGCTAATGGTCCTGGGAAGAGGGCCACATTCCTGGGGCTTTTCAGCGCGAGAGGCTGGGTGTCCCGACACTGTCTGGAGACCTTTAAGTGCTTGAGGTGCAACCCTACCACGTCTCTCTCTCTCTCTCTGGGGCACAAGGTACCACTTTTTTCCTCCATAAGCAGCCGTCGACACTTTGTCAACTGATTACATCTGGCCTGACATCATACCCCGGTGTCCTGCACAGTGGCAGATGAGTGTGGATGCACACACACACACACACAGACACACACACACATAGACACACACACACACACACACACACACACTTATATATAGATAAATGCACAAGCTCAAGCACGGTCTTCACAGTTCACTTCACACACAGACACACGCTCTCTACAAACACACAGGCATGACACACACACACAGTCGCTTTTACTGAAAGATTCCACTTTCGGCAGTTTCCACAGCTGGGAGCAATGAGCCCTTTATTTGAGTGATCCATAGAGCACCCCGCAATTGCCTGACAAAAAACCTTAAATTGTTAATGTGGACCACACTAATTTTCTCATTTTTGAAAGGAAACCGTTCCCTGCCCTCTGTCCTTCTTTCTCTCTCTTCCCTCGCTTCTTCTACTCCTCTCTTACCCTCCCCTTTAGTCTAGCTTCTTCTTCTTCTCCTCCTTTTCTCTCCTCTCTAAATGCCTAATATTTTACAAGAGTGAGTGAGCTTGTGAGTGTCTGTGTGTCTAAGTGAGTGTGTGTGTGTGAGTTGGTGAGCTTGTAGTGTGTGTTTGTGTGTGTGTCTGAGTTGGTAGTGTGTCTGTGTGTGCGTGTGCTTTCGTGTGAGTATATGTGTGTGTGTGTGTGTGTGTGTGTGTGTGTGTTAGATGGTGAGTAACAAATATCCTAATCAGATTCTTTAAAATGGAGCATGTGCAGTTTAATCGTGCGGTGAGGGGATCTTTAACGCGGCGCTCAGGTCTTACAGGTTTCTGTAGCTGAGGTCATGAAACAGAGAGGCTTGGAGAGAGGGTGTACCCTCAGGGTTCACATACTGGGTCTCAGAGAGAGAGAGAGAGAGAGAGAGAGAGAGAGAGAGAGAGAGATGCTTGCAGCAGGATTCTATCTATTGCCTGATTCACACAGGGGAGTGACATATTGACACATGCACATAAACATAAACACACACACCCACACACCTACACTCAAACACACACACACACACACATTCTCCTTGACACACACACACACACACACACACACACACACACACTCAACAAGGACACACAGAAAGACACAGCATGTGGAATTTTTATCTGTGTGTTATTGAAAAGGCTTTGAGTCAGCATAACTTTGGCACAGTCTGGGCCGGTCTCATCAGACATTCCAACAAAAGGCTCTCCCCCTGGCTAGGCCCGTAAAAACCTGCGCACAACCTGACAAGCCATAGAGCTGGATTACAGGTGAAGAGAGGGAAAGAGAGGGAGAGAGAGAGAAAGAGAGAGGCAGAGGGAGAAAGAAAAAGTAATAAAAAGAAAGAAAGAAAAAGAGAGGTGGAGGGAGAAAGAAGGAGTGATAGAAAGGAAGAAAGAAAAAGAGAAGTGGAGAGAGAAAGAAGGAGTGATAGAAAGGAAGAAAGAAAAAGAGAAGTGGAGAGAGAA
>JAGFZM010003880.1:0-15887 GCA_017657215.1 Limnothrissa miodon
AGAGAGAGAGAGAGAGAGAGAGAGAGAGAGAGAGAGAGAGAGAGAGACAAGTACTGATTTCTGGTGATAATAGGCTCTTCAGCAATAATAAGCAATGTAGTCCTGCTCTCTCTCTCGTGTGCTGTTGTAATGAGTCCTGGAGTGGCATGCTGGTGCTGTGGTCAGTCGCCGCAGTGTGTGTGGCATAGCACTCGGGCTTCCTCACTCCAGTCCACACACTCGCCTCTGTCCTTTGGATCCAACCCTCTGAGCCATGATGTCATTTAGGATCCGGTTATCATGGCGCCTGAGGGTCCGCGGCTGACCTTTGCTATTAGGGACGTGCCGCCACGGGTCTCAGACTAGCGTCCCATCAGGGGGTCAGAGCAGTAGCTCCCGCTAAAATACCACCACCACCTCCACGAACACCACCCTCCGACCCACCCCCCCCTTTCCCCTTTTCCGTCTGCACTCCCCACCTACGGGGCCTGTGGAAAAACCCCGAAGCCGGACAGCAGTGGAAAGAATTCATCCGACCTCTTTCAAATGACACAATATTTCACATTGTCTCTCTGTGTATTTTCAGGACTTTAGCTGGAAATCCATGAAGACTTAAAGAAACATCAAATCAATTTGTGGACTGATTGGGAGCATTTGGAACCTCTGGAAAACATAAAGAATGGAAGCTGTTCTGGATAGATAGTGTTTTTATTCTTCCTCCTTTCTTTCTTTCATTCATTCATTCTCTCTCTCTGCTTCCTATTGTGGGCTACTCACCACAAACATTTCAAATGTGAGGATTACTGAAACAAGCAAGAAAGAAGGAATGTCAGTGTTTTTCTTAAAATGCTTTCGACCGCAAGGCAAGTCAGAGGGCCCCTGGATCATAAGGCTAAGCCACACAAGAGCAGGGAAGGTGGCAGAGGTTATTCTCATCACTATCCATTCACATAGCAATGTTTGTGCGTGTGTGTGAATGTTTGAGTGTGTGTGTGTGTACATGTACACAGAACACATGTCTATATGTAGGATGCGTGTCGCTGTTCACGTGTGCAGATTTTAAATATAGCCCTGCTCTGTTTTGCGTGACAGAGGGCGGAAAGACAAGCATGACAGGAGAGGAGAAAACATAAAGAAGCACATCCGTCTTCCGTGTTTCGCCCTGCAATTTCCCACAGTGCAAGGGAATGGCATCTCCCAAAACAGACCCCTAACCCCACCCTAACCCACCCCAACCCATTTCCACAATCCAAGGATCCCTCATCTCTCAACTGAGAGGGCCTCCAACACCGGTTTATTGTGAGGATGGGCCTCTTTTCATCACTCACTGCTTGACAGGCATACATCCGAATCCCCCTCCCTCTACCCAGTCCAAAACATCTAGAGCTTTCCATTGTGGCGTGATCGATGAGGGTTCATCAGAGGAAGAGAAGAGAAGGAGAAGGAACGGACAGACAAGAGCACTGAAGATGGAGGGACATATCGTGGGTCTTTCAGCGACTACACGTCGCTGGTCAACTGTGTCCCTTTGACAGAAACATGGCAGCAAGGCCTCTACAGTAACAGCTGCAGAAAAGAGGAGTCGACAAGAATGAGATCCATGAGAAAGTTCTTAATACATGTATGTAAAGATAGAGAAAGAGAGAAGAGGGAGAGAGAAAGAAAGAGTTCCGGGATAGCAGAGAGAAAGAAAAGAGTAAGAGAAAAAGAGCAAGGCCATTTTATAGGTGGCTAATTTCAAAGCAATCATTTTTGTGTCCTTTATGTTAACTCTTAACAGGTGGCGTTAAGTGAGGTCTTTGTCTCCTCTCTTGACTTGGCGTCTTCTGCTGTCTCTGTTGTCTTGAGGTATTTGTTCCACTGTTCCTCACACTGCTGTTGGCAACCCCCCTACCCCTCCCCACCCACACGCTCTATGTCCCTGTATTCCCTCTGGCTGTGGCCTGATTAAGGAGTCTCGATCCCAGCCTCCCGGTGAGCACAGCTTCTGTGCGAGGAACGCTCCAAAACACGAGAACAAGATCAGTGGCAGTTGCCACAGAGTCAAGAAAATAAACACACGAGAGAGAGAGAGAGACGAAAATTGAAAGCATGGATGCAACAGCCAAGCTGAGAGGGTTTATTTACCCGACCCCCAATACAACCCTAGACCTCCTCACCCAAATGCCACCACCATTTTCTTCCCTTCCAACCACAAAGACAAGATTCTTGGCATGTCTGACATCAAGTGATGCATCCTCTTCACTCTGGAACATTCCGCCTCGGCTGCATCCCGCCCTGCCCCCCCGAAACTCTCCCAGGGACTATGAGAGGAGAGGAGCCATTTTGTGGTAGGCTGCCGTGTCACGCGCCCCCCCACCTCACCACCCCCACTGTCACCAGAGACACATGACATGAGAATGAGAGGCAGACACTTGTCTCATGAGAGGAGACAGCATGCGGAGAGGGAAAAGAAGCAGAGAGGCCGCTGCCCCCTCAAGAAGGAAAAAAACCAGAAAAACTAAGAAGTAAATAGAAATTTATTGAGAGAGGGGCGCAAGAGTAATGCATGATGGAAACATGTGTGGTGCATTACTCTCTCTGCAGCAGCAAAAAAAAAAAAAAGCGCAGTACTAAGATGGTGGTTCGATCGTTTGTCATTAAATAACGGCGACGGCTATCTGAAGCGTCTTGATGCAGGCCACAAATGAGCGATCAATCAATACCCTGTCAGCAAAACATGTCAAAACACTCGTTGCCAGGGGAAATGACTTCATGGACACAGCTGAGGACATGGCTCCATATTTCACTGTATAAAAAAAAAAAACAACACCACAATAGTTGGCCGCTGGGGGGCTCCTTTGACTTGGGCCATTAGACGAGGCCTGACATGACTCTTCCGTGCTCCTCCGAGTGAAGACATCCGTTTCCATGGCGGGCCGGTCGTAAGGTTGATCATACTGTAAGGGTGCTAATGTTCTCACTTGCTAAAGAACATTCCTTTTCTTGAGCAGCTGCCCTCTCTCTCTCACCGTTGCCACACATGCATGTGGCTTACTTCTAAAGCAAATACATGTGTGACGTGGGGGTCAGCTTATTGTTTGCTCTCCCTTCTCTCTATTCTCCCTTTTCTATCTCTAACTGTCTCTCGCTCTCTTTCTGTCAGCAAACTGATGGAAGGCAGATGGGGATACTGGCTCAGTGCAGAAGGGCTTCATACTGCCGGACTCTGTGCTTTGTTTGTGAAATAAAAAGCGTCCCCTGGTCTTTTTGATCGGCTGTAAGTCTTCCTTATAAAAACAGAGGGCCTCTACGGGGCCTCGGCCCCTCATTAAAACTCACTATTGTTTCAGCACACAAACAAGAAAGAGTCAGCGCAGTGGTCCGTCGCCGCCTCGTGAAGACAGTTTCTCTTTTTTTTATTTCAAAAGTACACAAACAGGACCATTATCGTTCAGAATAAGGCAAAGCTCAAATAGAATAACCACTCAAGTCGGCAGACTCACACGGTCTGGGTTCACAGTTGTATGGTTACCACTTGCAAATCAAAGATAAACTTTCTCTTTTTTTAAACATACTTACATATTCATAATTTTATATTCTTAAATCTTTTATATTCATATGTATAGTTATCCACTTATCATTTTTTTTATACCTAGTTCAGAAAACTCAACAAACATGGCAGTATTACACCAGCCAAATACTGTATTTAACACATTTATTCTTAAAGTCATGAATGTCCATAAAAACGTCTTCATGGGGGGAAGGTGTGACTCTTGTTGCGCTGCAAGGAGCTGTGTTTGAGGCCAAGTGAAACCGGTTGCTCTTCAACCACTTTTGTTTATTTTTTTCTTCATCGCGTGGTGGGACATAACTAATTGCTTTTTTCTTAAAACCTGTTTTAGATTATGTTTATTTTTTTCCCCTTGTTCTCATTTTTTGCATGCCTAGCTGAGCTGGACTTCGCCGAGCCAAGCCTGAGGATCATCGTTCGTCACCTGGGGTAGAGCGCGGCCAAAAGGGCAAGCAGCGTTGCGGTGAGGGACGGGGTCAGAGCGTGGGCGCCGCCACACTCCATAGAGTTTTCCTACGGTGAGAGGAGAGGGACAAAAACACTCAACCTGTTATTGCATACTTGTGTTTTTGTTTGCACATGTTGCTATGTGATGCATTTCTGGGGTCCTTGTTAGGGCTGGTGACACACAGCGACATGCTCCAACATGATTGATTACTTACGTAACTACAGTGCAATAAACACGTTTGATATGAAGTGGGATAGGCATGGGAATGACCTAACTGTAATTTATGTGCTTTTAATACTTTGGCAAACATGACTGCCAAGCAGGTTTGTGGCTGACTGACTAAGAGCTGAAAGAAGCTTGGAGTGTCTGTGTGTGCGTATGTGTGTGTGTCTATGTGTGTGTGTGTGTGCGTGTGTGTGCCCATACATCAGGGTGGAAGGGGTGACAGGTGTCTGGCCTCCTCCGGTCCTTCTGGAACCTTAGCCGGTCACATTTCAGCGATTCGTTATGTGCAGAGAGGTTAAGGATGGCAAAACCCCGCTGGCCAACTCAACACTGAGAGTAATGGACACAGCACTGGAATAATGCACTAAAGCAATCCCACTGCACACTGTGGGACACAGCACTGCACAACCTGCTACTTTATAGGCTTACATCACACAACGCTTGCTAGGTTGGCTTGTTTCTACAGCATTGCAATAAACACAGATGAGCTCACCTTCGACACATACAATGTGTACCACAGATTGTCTATCTCTACTCTACTCTTTTTTGCTCACCATCTTTACAGAAGAACAAAAAAAAGATGGAAAGAAAGAAAAAGAGAGAGTGAGAGGGAGTGAGAGAGGCGAGAAAGCCACACTGGCTAGCGGGCCTTATGTGTTGTGTTCTTTTGTAGTGGGGTGTCTGTTATTGATCATTTCCTCATCTCCGCCTGTTGTGAAACACGCCATCTGGTCCACCTCCTTTGAGAGTGAAGGAGGGCGAATAGAGAGAATCAATGACAATATCAAAAAAGGGGTTAAGAAGAAAAGCCAAAGTATTTCAGGAGATCCCTGCATCTCATACACCCAAAAAAATGAAAAAAAAAAAAAACGAAAATGAGCAAATAAAGAACAAATAAACCCAACCAGCAACACAAAAGAGCCGCCAATTAAAATGAAAGCAGTTTTTGTTCTCTTTCCTCATCTCAAATCTACACCAACCTCCACCCTATCTGTAAAACGGGGGAAAACAATCAGTTTAGATGCTATTACAGAGCCGGCACCCTTTTTTACATTTACGAGGTGAAAAAAGGAGAGAAGTAGTTTTGGTGTGCTAAATTACTACATGAAAGACGCCCCGCTGCAACGCTGTCGTTCTCTCTTTATTTTCCCTCCGTCTGATCCCTTGCTTGAAAGACAAAGAAAGAGGAAGAAGGAAAAAAAAGAAGGAGTAAACCAAACAAACAGAGGGAGCCATGTCGAAGCAATAAGATGTTCTAATGAAAACCTGCCTTGCCGCCCATACTGAACACTGTTGGCAAACACGGACACTTTATTACAGCCTTATTACCATTTTATTACATGCAGTTAGGAGTGTGAATTGAAAGATGTTAAGTGCAAACCTATGTGTCACTGTGTGTGTGTGTGTGTGTGTGTCTGTATGAGTATGTGTATCTGTGTGTGTGTGAGTGAGTCTTAGCCAGTGTTGTGGGCATGAGACAAAAAGAGAAAGGGAAGATGAGAGAGAGAGAGAGAGAGAGAGAGAGAGAGAGAGAGAGAGAGAGAGAGAGAGAGAGAGAGATGCAGAGGGGGCGGTTTGCAGCCCAAATAATGACAACAGACAAATAAATTCAAACCAACACAAATGTCAAGCCTAGCCCATAAGTCCTTGTAGGCCTTGCTCGAGTCTGTTTCTCTAACAGGGGGATCAGAGATCACATAAACCACACTGACTGATGTGTTACCATGTCTTGAACAATTTAGGTTCAAAAGGAAAAACACTGAAATGTCTCATGTCTTCCTCTGCTTTCCCCTCTCTGTTCGTCTTCCTTCCATTGCCTCCTCTATCACTCTCTTTCTTGCTCCATCTATCCCCTCATTCCTTTCATTACTTACCTTCTCATCGCTTCTCTCCTCTTTCTCCAAAAAATCTGGTTTTGTCTTCCCTCCCTGTCATCTCACACTTACTCCATTCCCCCCAACCTGTCCTCCTATTCCTCCACCTTCAGTTTCTCTCTCTATTGTTCTCACTGCTTCATGTCTTAGCTTCCATCATTCTCCCTTCTCGCTTCTTTCCTCTCCTTTCTTCTCCTGCTAACTTCTCTCCTCCCCTCTTGCTTCTCCTCTGTCCTTTCTTCTCCTAACTCCTCTTCTCATCTCAAACTTTTCGCTCCTTGGTCCTACTGTTCTATCCTCCTCACCCTTCTCTTCTCTTCCTCTTCTCTCTTCTAAACTCCAATCCTCTTTACCCAACTTTCTTTCTCACCTCCCAACTCCTTCTCTTTCCTTTACATTCTCCTCCCTCCTCTCCTCTCCTCTGTCCACCTCTCCAGTAAAGGATATACATGATCTCAATGGGGTCCATGGTGATTGGGCCAGTGTCTTGGCAGTCACACTTGTTGTCCACCACCACCATGAAGAGGTTACTGCTAGGAATCTGCTGGATGACGAACGACCTGAAAAGAACATGCAAAACACAGAAAGGTACACTAGGTGTGAGTGTGGGTATGCATGTGTGTGTGTGTGTGTGTGTGTGTGTGTGTGTGTGCATGCATGGGGATATGTGTTTATGTTTGAATTTTGATTACGCACAGTTTCAAAAAAGGGAAAAAAATGTTCCCTTGACAGTTTGAAATAACTAGGGTACTATGCCAAAAAGATAACAGATGTCTTCAGTCAAGTCACTCTTCCTCTCTCCTTGACACACACACACAGGCACACAGACACACACACACAAATTCACATACACACTTACACACACATACACACAAAATGAGTGTAATATCCCTCTGCATTAATGAGCAAGTGCGTGCCAAGTAGATCTCTCTCTCTCTCTCTCTCTCTCTCTCTCTCTCTCAGTCCATCCTCTTGGGTCTGAGGGCGGCGATGCAGTGAACGAGTGCAGCTACTCTAGCAGATGTGCTCTCATTCGTTTCATCTTCAATCACCACTTTTATCATGTTCACCAGCAAGCAGCCCGAGCCCTTACCAATGAAGTGTTGCAAAATATAAACCATTCGAAAAGGGGAAAACAAATTGGAACCACACTCAAATTCCTGCGTGTTTTATGACATTCTCCCTGTGCCTTTTTTTTTATTATTATTTTTTTTATACGGCTGAGGGAGATGGAGTTTGAGTTTCGAGTCTGGCCTTGTGATTTATGGGTCTTGTGCTAGAGACCTATGAAGAGGAGTATTGAGGAGGATCTCTCTCTCTTCCTCTCTCTCACCCTCTCTCTCTCTCTCTCTCTCACACACACTGTACAACTTGGAGAGAAGCTCTCTTGCACACACTCCCTGTGTATCTCTCACAATGACACACACACACACACACACACACACACACACACACATACACAGACACTTTCTCTCTCTCACTCACACACATACACACACTCAAAAGTTCTCTCTCTCTTTCACTCTTTCTCTCCCTCTCTATCTTCTCCCCCCATCTCTGCAGAGGGTGATTTATGACTCTCGTCGTGATGCATTTATCACTCGCCAGTGGATCCTCCATGTTCTTCTCCTTACCACACTGCTCCTCTCTTCTGCTTGTGAAAGCTATGGCCTTCCCAACACAAACCAGACCTTCACACACACACACACACACACACACATACACACACACACACACAGACACAATTTCCAGGGTCGATGGGACCTGTACAAAAAAACACAAACCCAGTTGTGAAGGGGGCAGGCTATGTCCAAAGACAAAGTCACCCCGAGTAAACTTTGTGGACAGTAGTCGCAACACTTCGCTGCTCACTGCGCTAGGCTAATGCGATCTGACAGAGATATGCTGACTAAGGCCAAGTTGCAAAGCCAGATGTATGACCTTGTCAAGCAAAGGAATGGATGGAAGATGTGTTCGCTTACAGGACGTTAAGGCAAAAGGCAAAACGTTACGGATACTAACGTATCCTCGGTTCTCTGAGTGAGAAGCCGAAACGTACGAATGGATGATGCCTATCATCTCCTAATTTTTCTGAAGTCAACTTTAACCAACCCTTTGAAAAAAGGGCAGTAAGCGCTCTGATGTGCGCAGGCAACTACTTAGACAGCCCTGCGTGACGTCAGAAAGTCTATATATTGACTGCGCTTACGCTTCAGGTCCTCTTTGCCAAGCTCTCCAGCGTCTGTGACTTGAGGCCCGAAGCGTACGTTTCGGCTTCTCACTCAGAGAACCGAGGATACGTTAGTATCCGTAACGTTCTCTTTCGTTTCGAAACCAAAACGTACAAATGGATCACTACAACCAAGTCTCAAGAGCCCTACACCGAGGAGCCCGAGGTGGAAAGACCCACGGGACCGCCGCAGGGCCCAGAGAGAACACTCTCTGCTACGCCCGGCCTGGTGACGTCCAGTGCGTAAAAACGTGCGAAGGTGTTGCCTGAGGCCCATGACGCGCTCAGGCAGATATCCTGCATAGGGACGCCTTTCCACGGGTGGAGTGCGCCCTGACATGCGCAGGCGGAGGAACACCCACCGCCTCATATGCCAGACGTATGGCCTCAGTAAGCCAATGCGACATGCGTTGGGTAGACAAGGCCTGACCCTTGGCACGCTCGCCATGGCAGACGAACAACTGGTTCGTCTTCCTGATGCTCTGCGTACGCGTCAAAAAGGCACGAAGCGCTCTGACCGGGCACAGAGTGACGGGTACAGAACCTCCCGCCTCAGGTAGGGATGAGAGCTCGATGACCCTCGAACGAGGGTCAGTAGACAGCACTTTAGGGCGAAAAAAAGGGATTCGGTCGCAGCGTTACCCGCGCGTCATCTTGCGTGAACTCAAGACAATCGGGACTGACTGATAGATGTCTCTTCTCCTTCTCTGGCATGGAAGAAAGGTTCAGCCAGAGGTGCCTGTTGATGACGACCAGAGAGCCAAGGGAACGCCCGTCGGCTTTAATGGCCGCCCTGATGGCCAGTGAAGTGAGAGCGGTGGCCCTGCGCAACTGATGGAGGGTAAGATCCGATGGCTGCGCGGAGAGGTCCGCCACCAGTTCCTCAGACAGGAGAGGAGGAAGGCGGTATTCAACGCCCTAATCGCCTGGCCTGTACAAATGAAGGCCTTCAAAACGAGCTTCTCCGTGCGCTGGCACGGCTTAGATGGAAGCTAAGGAGGCGATGTCCAGGTGGGGGCGGAAGATGGCGCCAGACAACCAGCGACCGCATCCTCAACGCGAGGGAGCTGTACGAGGCGCCCGCTCCGTCCATCGCAGAGAATGCCGCGTGTCCTTGAATAGGAGCAATGGCGGCGAAGGGAGCCTCCCAGGAGGCCTGCGCATCCACCACGACCGTGGGGTGAGCAAGGAGGGGAAGGGCATCAGGTGAGGGCAATGCTCCGGAGAAGGGGTTGAAACGCCCCCTCGGACAGCGCTGAGGCGGGGGCAGGCCAAGCCTGCTAGCCGCCTGCGTAGCCAAAGAACCTAGCTCAGAAGCTAACTGGGCGGCGTAGGTCTTCTGAATAGTTGGCAGATCTTCCACGGTGGCGCATCCTTTTGCGGAGAGGAAGAAAGCGAGCTCCTCCTCATCCACAGCCTCGATGACCGGGTCGTCTGAATCGTCGACGTGAGGCGGCGAAGTAGCCGCGCGGGCAAAGGCAGCACCGATGGAGCTAGCAGGGCTAGCCAGAGGACGCCGGGGGAAGCTCGGCGAATTGGCGGGCAGGAGGGGCACTGACGCCAACGGGGGTGAAAGCCGCCCCTGGACTACCAGTGGAGCCCACGAAAAATGCCGCTCTATTAGCGATGGCCGCGGGAGAGAGGCGTTCGCAAGCAGAGCAGAGATGAGGCTGCGAAAATGCTAGCATAGCATGCTCACTCCCCATGCAGATGAAACAGCATGGCGGTCGGCGAGCGCCATGGGGCGATCACAGTCGGTACAACGACAAGTTGCCATCTTGCGTCTCGAGGTACCAGAAGTCAGGGACCGGCGTGAGCACTTGGAGCAAGACGGAAATCCCTCGGAGAGCTTTTCAAAAAGCTTTTGTGTTGGGCTTTCAAAAAAGCAGTTGGTTTTAGGAATATTTGCGAAAGCAAACAAGAGGCAACTCAGAAACACACGCAGTAGGCGAGCTGAAAGAGGCAAAGAGGACCTGAAGCGTAAGCGCAGTCAATATATAGACTTTCTGACGTCACACAGGGCTGTGTAAGTAGTTGCCTGCGCACGTCAGTGCGCTTACTGTCCTTTTTCAAAGGGTTGGTTAAAGTTGACTTCAGAAAAAGTAGGAGATGATAGGCATCATCCATTCGTACGTTTCGGCTTCAAAACGAAAGAGAACCCTTTCGCATCACAGGCTAATAGTGCATGTTGTGCAGCCAAAGATATGCACGTCGGTCTGAAGTTTGGCTAAATGCAGAACTTAAACACTGCGTATTTCATCTACAGAATGCTGCAAGTTATGTTTTGCTCGCTTCATTTAAACTTAAATGAACGCAATTTCAATCAAGCATCAAGTGAGTCGACTGCTTTGGTACAGAAATGGTCAGCTGTATGAGCCTTCTGGTGTGGCAGCCAAGCAGCTGAAAAGTGCTGGAAAAGAGTGTTGCATAAGCGATCTAAGGCACTAACTCTGCTCACCTTTGCCCCTATACCTTCTGTGCCGCCTCCAGCATTTAGGCAAAGGAAAATAACAACCCTCCTGTAAACAGTTTGTCCCATTTACAGCTGGATGACCCAGCCAGCCACATCTGAGCGGAATGCACCTAATGGAACTTAATTCTATTCAGTGTGGTCCAGCTCCCAGCCGGCACCAGACCAGGCCGACTCAATCAGGCTGCTCAGAGACACATCAAACATGCCAAACCTCAATCAAACGCTGAGCAACTCATTCCAGCTGAGACCGGCTCGATTCCGGCAGGACAAATCCTCTCCTGATGCTTCCGAACGTCATCCGGACGCCGGCTCCACGGCAAGGCAAGGCAAGCTCAATCGAATCAGCGGGGGCCAGTTTGCCTTAATCAAGCGACATTTAGCAGAGCTGGGAAGTGCTGGCCAGAGGCAGGTCTTTGCGAGTGGAGATAAACACACGGGCCTCGTCTGGCCTTGTGCTCACTAACGGGTCTGCACACACACGCACACACACACCGACACACACACACACACACACACACACACACACATACACACACACTCAAATATGCATTTGTGCAGATACTAGACACACAAACGCTGGCACACACACTCACAGACATACACACACACACGCACACATATAAATACTGTATTTGTGAATATAAGCCAAGAGCAAGACATAAGCGAGACAGTAAACAGATGGACAAAGAGACATATGAGAGACACCGGAATAGACAGCCAGACGCTGACTGGACCTCCTTTTGTCACAATAATCCTTACAGACACACACAAACATACGCCGACACAAACACACACACAGAGGCACACCAAAATACACAGTCCAGAGCACTGGCCACTACTTACATTTATCAGATGCAGAGGGGAAATATGCATCTGACGCATACTGTACACTGCGCTCACTCAAAACGCATGCACTGGGACAACCGCAGCATTAGTCAGAGGTCTGCACGTTCGATCACGCTACCAAACAGTGCAGTGGAGACTCTATTCTTCTCTTCTCATCTTCTCTCTTGCCCGCCTTTCTCTGCGTACGAGCAAACTGCATCTGACCCTTGGGTCCTAGCTCCCTGCTAGGTCATGATTCTTTGTCTTCTCGAGGCGCTCTGTGCGTTAGCGTTTTTAGTGCGCTATACATCAACATCACAACATCCCTGCTTCAGGTGAGTGGGGTTGTTTTTGGCCGGCCACGAGCCCCATTAGAGAACGCTTTTAGAAGTCACTAGAGAGGGATTTGGAGAACATGATCAATACACAAACGGACAGGCGACAATAAATTCATGTTTCTCCGATTGAAGCGGCGGTGTGTTTGTGTGTGTGTGTGTGTATGTGTGTATCTTTGTGTCTGTGTGCGAGTGTCTGTGTGTGTGTGTGTGTGTGTGTTGGGAGGGGGGGGGGGGGGGGGGTTGTGGCTCTTGGCTTGTTCTCCTCAGTGCGATGCGGGTTGATCCTAAATCTCTGTCTCTGTGTGGGAAAAGGCCTGAACGGTCCGAGGAAGGGAATAAAGCTAATGAGTGTGGCGGGGACATGGCGGCCATTATAGACCAGTTTATTCTGTCTGCAGCAGGGCTGTGCTTTGATGATAAACCACCCACGTCCCCGCTCCGCTCCTTCAACGTGCATTAGGACAGATTAGAGGCACAGGTGTGTGACAACTACGCTGCACGGTGGAGGACAGGCTGATTTTCTGCCAACATACCCACACACACACACACACTCACACATGTGAACACACATACACACACGCACATGTGAGAATACATGTGCACACACACATACAGTACACATGTGAACACACACACACACACACACACACACACTGTTACACTGTTACAAACATGCTCTCATGTAAAGTTAACAAGTCAGGATAGTACAAGCAAACATAAAACACTTTGATGGGCGCCTGCCAATTGAACACCCACACACACACACCACACACACACAAACGCTTCACAAATCTGTGCCGAGTATAGAGGATGGGATCACTTGACGGCAACCCAAACACACTTAACCCTCCTCCTAAAGCCTACAGTAGATGCACAGCATTGTAGGGGCAGGAAGGTCTCATAAATACTGGCCACTTTACTCAGAACACTCTCTCTCTCTCTCTCTCTCTCTTTCACAAACACACACAAACACACACATAATACAATTTAAGGCACACACACAACACACAATTGAAGGCAGTGAGGACCACTGACAACACATAGACAGGGATAAGGAATAGTAGAAAAGAGACCATGAGGAAAAGAGAAAGAGAGAAAGAGAGAGAGAGGGGGGGAGAGAGAGAGTGGTTTAGGATGGCTGTAAAGTTCCTGTGGTTGAGAGCAGTGATGAGCGGCCACACAGTGGGAGTGAGGAGACACAGGCTTCTCACCCACGCTTACATCATAACCCCCCTCCCACACAAACACTCTCTCTCTCTCTTACACACACACACGCACTAACACGCAGTCTCTCTCTCTCACACACACATACTCTCTCTCTCTCTCTCACACACACACACACAGACACAGTCTCCTCGGCTGACTGCCGTCCAGTTCGCCCCTCGCAGCCCCCCGCCTGATTCCAGTCTTCCGCTTGGGCTACAAACACATTGATCCCGTTACATGTGCGGATCTACTCAATGGCTGACTCTGTGGCGCCTCTTTGTCATAGCCAGAGTGAAGAATGAGTCCCTTCTATAAAGACTCCATTAAGATGGAGCCCATTCTTTCAGAACCCTCAGAAACTACTCTACTATGAATCAGCCAATCAAAGAAGTTGATTTGTGCCAATCTAGAGCTTAGGGGTTGGTGGAGATACTGATGCCAAGCAAGGACAGACCACATCTGGTACACTGTAGTCAGGTGTGGTGATGATCGGGAACGTCCAGAGTGGCGTCTGTTCACAGGGAGGCCAGCAGCCTGTCGTTCTGTCATCAGGATCAGGGGGTCATTCTCATTCATTCTGCTGCAAGGAAGTACTGTATATCTGCCCGCAGCCAAACGCAGCGCGTCACGTCATCGCTTTTGAGTGCACTAGGCGTGTGGTGGACATGTACATCTAAACAGCACATCTGCGGGGGAGAGGTGCTGTTCAAGCTGCCTATAGCTCACATACTCAAGATGTAATGTTTTCCAGCTTTCATTTGCTCTATGAGATGTAGGCAAAGCCTTGCAGAAAGGATGCGGCTACCACTCTTTACAGAAGAAGGTGCTATAGAATTGATGTTGATCCTTGTAATAAGTGCCACCTGCTTAAGACGAGATGCCTGCACACGCACACACACACACGCACACACACACACACAAACACACTACCAGCCTTCTCATCCCTTAACTTTTGGAGAGAAGTGATCCTGGAGGGGAGAGAATGGGTTTGCAGACACACACACACACACACACACACACACACACACACCACCAGGGTGGTGCAGTGCAGCACTGGTTTTGGCACCTTGCACCACTGGCTGCAAATGTGCTAATGGTCCTGGGAAGAGGGCCACATTCCTGGGGCTTTTCAGCGCGAGAGGCTGGGTGTCCCGACACTGTCTGGAGACCTTTAAGTGCTTGAGGTGCAACCCTACCACGTCTCTCTCTCTCTCTCTGGGGCACAAGGTACCACTTTTTTCCTCCATAAGCAGCCGTCGACACTTTGTCAACTGATTACATCTGGCCTGACATCATACCCCGGTGTCCTGCACAGTGGCAGATGAGTGTGGATGCACACACACACACACACAGACACACACACACACAGACACACACACACACACACACACACACACTTATATATAGATAAATGCACAAGCTCAAGCACGGTCTTCACAGTTCACTTCACACACAGACACACGCTCTCTACAAACACACAGGCATGACACACACACACAGTCGCTTTTACTGAAAGATTCCACTTTCGGCAGTTTCCACAGCTGGGAGCAATGAGCCCTTTATTTGAGTGATCCATAGAGCACCCCGCAATTGCCTGACAAAAAACCTTAAATTGTTAATGTGGACCACACTAATTTTCTCATTTTTGAAAGGAAACCGTTCCCTGCCCTCTGTCCTTCTTTCTCTCTCTTCCCTCGCTTCTTCTACTCCTCTCTTACCCTCCCCTTTAGTCTAGCTTCTTCTTCTTCTCCTCCTTTTCTCTCCTCTCTAAATGCCTAATATTTTACAAGAGTGAGTGAGCTTGTGAGTGTCTGTGTGTCTAAGTGAGTGTGTGTGTGTGAGTTGGTGAGCTTGTAGTGTGTGTTTGTGTGTGTGTCTGAGTTGGTAGTGTGTCTGTGTGTGCGTGTGCTTTCGTGTGAGTATATGTGTGTGTGTGTGTGTGTGTGTGTGTGTGTGTTAGATGGTGAGTAACAAATATCCTAATCAGATTCTTTAAAATGGAGCATGTGCAGTTTAATCGTGCGGTGAGGGGATCTTTAACGCGGCGCTCAGGTCTTACAGGTTTCTGTAGCTGAGGTCATGAAACAGAGAGGCTTGGAGAGAGGGTGTACCCTCAGGGTTCACATACTGGGTCTCAGAGAGAGAGAGAGAGAGAGAGAGAGAGAGAGAGAGAGAGAGATGCTTGCAGCAGGATTCTATCTATTGCCTGATTCACACAGGGGAGTGACATATTGACACATGCACATAAACATAAACACACACACCCACACACCTACACTCAAACACACACACACACACACATTCTCCTTGACACACACACACACACACACACACACACACACACACACTCAACAAGGACACACAGAAAGACACAGCATGTGGAATTTTTATCTGTGTGTTATTGAAAAGGCTTTGAGTCAGCATAACTTTGGCACAGTCTGGGCCGGTCTCATCAGACATTCCAACAAAAGGCTCTCCCCCTGGCTAGGCCCGTAAAAACCTGCGCACAACCTGACAAGCCATAGAGCTGGATTACAGGTGAAGAGAGGGAAAGAGAGGGAGAGAGAGAGAAAGAGAGAGGCAGAGGGAGAAAGAAAAAGTAATAAAAAGAAAGAAAGAAAAAGAGAGGTGGAGGGAGAAAGAAGGAGTGATAGAAAGGAAGAAAGAAAAAGAGAAGTGGAGAGAGAAAGAAGGAGTGATAGAAAGGAAGAAAGAAAAAGAGAAGTGGAGAGAGAA